>LKCN02000009.1:55256-142951 GCA_001633055.2 Ophiocordyceps polyrhachis-furcata BCC 54312
AAGGAAGAAAAGAAGAAGAGGAAAAATTCAGAAAAATTCAGTAAAATTCAGGGGAAAATTCAGAAGGTCCGTAGCCTAGATACCCGTACCTAGGCTAGGAAGAATGCTCACACGGAGGCTGATTGTATTGCTGAAGAAGGCACGCCTTGCTTGTCCTGTTCTAAAGAGGGTAGAATAGGACCCTTATATACAGAAAATTCGACTGCCTCGACAGACCTCCGTTCCTAGGCTCCCTGACCTACCCTACGTTCCTTCCCTCGTACGGCCCGTACGGCCCGTACAGCCGTAGCCGTAGCCGTAGCCGCCTCCTACGTTGTTATGCCGTTCCTACCTCTGTGACGTTCCTACCTATTGTCGTGACGTACAGCCGCTGTGACGTACAGTCTCTGTGACGTACGGCGGCCTCGGGCCGGCTACGGCCGGCCCGGCGTCACGTGACCCTCCTAGGCCCTCCGGCCGGGTGCCTTGTGTGTGTGTGTGAGAGTGTCTGGCGCTCCCGCTAAAGCAGGCAATAATAGCAAGGAGCTCCTTATTATAAATAGTATAATTCCGCTTTATAAGTTAAAGCTTCTAGGAAAAGTACGTAATAGGGCGGAGGATTTTATCCTTCCCTATCTGCAATAAGCAGCTACTAAGTGCCTTACTAGAGCAGTCTATTTTAATAACTATTAGCCGGCAAGGATCCTACTACGCTAAGACGGGATAAGTAATAAACGCGGCCTTAAAGTAGTTAAAGGCTGCCTAGTACTCGGCTATCTACTAGAAGGGCACGTTATAACGAGTTAGATTAATAAGAGGGGCTATAATATAAGAGAAGCAAGGGATAAAGTCGCGATAGAAGTTTGCAAAGCTAAGGAAACTATAGATACCTCGAATATAAGAAGGCGCCTCCTAGTTATATATTGCGGCTACTTTATCCGGGTTAGGACGTATTTTACGGCTAGCGTGCATAATAAATCCTAGGTACTTAACCTCTTTAACTGCAAAAGCGTACTTATCGATATCTAGAAATAAACCTATAGCCTATAACTTATCTATAACGGCCTAGACCTTGCCCTAGTAGTTAGTACGTAATCCCCTAGAATAAATTAAAATATTATCGAGATACGCTATAATAAAGTCGCCTAGGGATATGCCTAACGCGTTATTAATATATCGCTAAAAAGAAGCGGGCGCTCTAGCAAGGCTAAAAGGGCAAATAAGCTACTTAAAAAGCCTAAACTAGGTACGGAACGCTATTAGATATTTATTACCCTCCGCGATATATAGCTTATAAAAGGCAGCGCGGATATCTAACTTTATAAACTAATAGGCGCTAGAAAGGCTGCGCAACGTCTCCTTAATTAAGGAAAGCGGGTAGCAATCCTGCTCTATAACTTAGTTTAAAGCGCAATAATCGATATAGAAACGCTAGCTACCCCTAGGCTTTTTAGCGAGAAGGATAGGAGCGGCCGCTAATAATAAGCTTGCGCGAATCTACCCCTTATCTATTAGGTTAGTAATTTGCTAGCAAACCTTAAGAAAGTATTCTTATAGTATATTATATAAAGGGCCCTATAGGAAAGCAGGCGAGGAACTATCCAGGTTATAACGCAGACGAATATAGTAATCCTAGCTGCTATAGTAAGGTAGCAGGGCGCTAGCCTTCTCCTTGCTAAAGAGGTTAGCAAAGTTAGAGACTTTAGATAGGAGGGAAATTATAGGGGGCGCTTTAGGAGTAGGGGTAACGCGGAGCGCTAATAAGATCTCGTATAGGCTAGTCGCAAGGAACTAGAAACCCTTAGGATAATAGGTCTCCTAGCAAATAAGGCTAGCAAAGGTAGAGCCTATAATAGCAACTATAGGGTTAGAAACCTAGTAGGCGGCGCTATTATAAATAACTAGGTCGTCCGCGGAATAGATAATTAACTCGCGCCTACTAGCGCGGACTAATACGTTATAACGTATAAGCTATAGGGTGCTAAAAATAAATTCCTGCGTTAGCCTAGGGATTAGGTACGCAATAATAGGCATAAGCTACCTATTAATATTAGCAATAAAACGCATAATATCCTAAATTAATAATATCTCTTTAAAACGACTATCCTAATTTCGACTAATCGAAATAGCTATCCGGACTATATACGGCTAGGGAAGATATACTCTCTTAAGCTAGCAATATTAAACTAGCGATTTGCTTATAGCAGCGTAGCAATTATAGCTATAGTCTGCCTACGCGTCGATAAAAGTAGTAGAGTTTATAAGTACGGGAAAAAAAAGGGGCGCGGTATCTATATCCCTCTTAATTTCCTTAAATTATATTACTAAACTACTATTAATATCCTCGACGCGACTACTTGCCCCTAGTAAGAGACTTATTACGGGGGCAGTATATTTCCCGCCTAGCCTAGAGAAGCGTTAGAAGCATCTACTATATCTACGAAACGTACGCGCAATATAGACAGGCAACGCGCTAGATAGAAGTTATAGGACTTTAGGAAGTGCCTAGGGATACTATAGCAAAGGCATATACTATTAACGCAGCGCTGCTTAATTATATCCGAGCTAACCTATATCGCTTAGTAGTAGGCATTAGACTATTACGGATAGCGGGCAGCTAGTTAAGAGGAAGTGCCTGCGCTATAGATATCCGTTATTAGGGTATTAGGGCGTAGATGCGTCTAGCTAGCTAGAGGAGCCCCTTTAGCGTTAGAACAAGCCTTAAGGCAGAAGGCTTCGATATTAATAGCAATAGACCTAATACGCGTTACTGCCCTAGCATAGTTATTATAAGGAATATTGCGCTTAATATAGTATTAACGTAACTTAGAGGAGAGGGAGCAATAAAGGCGTTAGACTTTAATAACCTTATTCTATAAGGCCCTACCCGATAAGAATAACTTAGCCTTAAAGCAGATAAGAAAATCCGAAAAGGACTTAGTAGGGCGCTATACGAGTTTCTCTAGCTCCGCTATAGCTATCTGCTAATAGTAGGGGTCTATAAAAACGCTATCGAAGTAGTTAAGGAAATACTCCGTATTATATATATATTCCTCCTCTTGCTCGAAAAAAAGGGCTACCTTAGCCTATACGGATAGCATAAGGTGCTAGTATAAAAACACCTACTAATCGTAGGCAGTGCTAATAAACTCCTAGTTAGCAATAAGCTTATGCGCTATAAGGGAGCGCTATGCTAGGAATAATATCTTATTGCTATCGAATAGCGATCTAGGCGGCAGCGGCTTACGCTTAGGGCGGCTCGACTATGCTATTGCCTATTGCTCTAACTATAGTATAGCATCCTACTGCTATAAAACGATTTATTAAAGCTTAGCTACCTGCTAAGATAATTAGAGGTATATATTAGGGTCCGCTATAGTAGAAAAAGAAAGCAAGAAGGGAATTAATCTTTATTATTTATAAGGGTCTGGCCTAGTGCTGCTGCAGAATAGCGACCTAAATAGTAATAATAAAGATAAAAAAAAAGAAAGGAAAGATATAATATATAGTAGGGGGGTAGGGCTATATGCGCGCGGCCCGTACGCGTGGATAAGTTATCCTCGCGTAGTATAACAAGATCCGGGCAAAGCCCGGATCCTTTATAATAACTATTATCTCTCTTATTAGGGTATCTTCGCTTAAAGGCCTACCTTTTCTACTGCCCTGCCTGCCCCTATATCCCCTCCCCCTGCCCCTACCCCTGCGTTTCTTTGCTAGCTTTAGTAGTATTTCTAGAATATTTTGTTAGCCTTGCGTAATAATTTTAGGAAAGTACTACTACTATTTCTATTTAAGTTATTTATACTTACTTTTAATAGTAATAATAATACTATACTACTTTATTAGAAGTATAAAAAGAAGAAAAAAGGAAGAAGTATAAGAGGAAAAGAAGGAATAAATTTATTTTGCGGGGTAAGTTATATATACGCGTACGAAAAACGCGAAATATAGTAAGTATATACTATAACCCTACTACCCTACGAAAGACCGATTTCTTTACTTTCTTTCTTTTTTTTACTATATTCTTTTTTATATACTTGTTTATTTCCTATATAATTTCTTCCTTTCTATCTTTCCTATATACTATTTTTCTTTTTACCTTTCTTTTTCTTATTTATTTTCTTTCCCCTATAACGATTCGATAATAAAAAGAGGACTGCTAGTATATAAATATAACTATATATAATATAAATTATCTACGCATCTTAATACGTATCTGCCCCTAAAGGAAATTACTAGGGATAGGTACGTATAGATAAAGCATTTAATTATATAATATAGCTGTATTTAGATAGTACTTATAGCATAATCGGATTAAACTTAGTCCGAGATTAGAAGTAGATTGCAGGGAGATTAGGAAAATAAAGCAGAAGAAAAGGATTAGGATTAGGGAACTATATATATAAACTCTGCCTTCTTCCCTTAAGGAAAAAGAAAAGAGAGATAGATATAAGTAGATATTAATAGATTAAGGACCCGAGCTAACTTAAGCAGAGTCCTTTCTTATATTATACTAATATATATTAATGCCCTACCTATAGTAGCCTTTTCTTAGTTAGATTAGCCTAATTACCTCCCTGCTTGCTAGCTTATATTAAATAACTATAAGTCGTTAGTTACTAGGCTTAGCCCTAATTGCTTCTTATATAGGTTTAAAATTCTCTTAATTAAAATCGAGCAGTCCTTACCTGCTTCCTTTGCCTTGCCTAAGGGGCATGCTATTGCCTTCCTCTAGCACTTTAAGAAGGGGATAGATCTAGTATAAGCTAGTATTATATAAGCGTAGTAGTATTAGCAGGACTCTTCTAATACTATATATTGCCTAGCAGAGAAGTTCTAGGTTAGTAATCTTATTTAGCTAGATATATACTATATTTAGTCGAACTATTCCTCTAGGAAGCTAGACTATCTCTAGGCTAAATACTATATTATTACTATCCTATCCCTCCTAACTATTACGCTTAATACGCTATAGGGTATTTACCCTATTTTTTATATCGACTTGCTTAAACGCGCTACGTTAGACTTATTGCCCTTATAGTTATATATAGACTCCTAGCTAGACCCTTTTCTCTATTTATCTAATAATAACCTATCCTTTAATAAGTAGGAGGTTAAGGAAGTGCTTACTGCTAAGAATACTTAGGGGCAGTAATTAGTAAACTTACCCCTGCGCTATTCTATTCTTATTAAATAGCATAGCTATATAATACCTACTTAGGAGCCTCTAGAGAGTATATAGGATTATAAAGCATTATTATATTTTAAAGCTAAGTTTAGTAACGTATATATGTATAATAGACCCTAGTATATTTAGCTATATACTCCTATACTATTATTTATCCCCTTACTACTGCCTGCTGCGTCCGACTTATCCCCTTTTCCCCCCTTTCCTTCCTTTATGCCTCCTTTGCCTTATCCTCCTCTAGCTGCGCTAGCTAACCCCGCAGGTTTAAGTTGCTTATCTAATAAGCGCGGGTTAGTATATTAAGCAAGCTATAGCAGATATAGCTACGCATAGTGCTAGTATTAATAGTAGTAGTATATTAAAAAGCAGGGGATAGCTATATTAAGGAATTAGTTAAAAATGATAGTATAAACCTAGACCTAGCTAACGCTAGCGGAGATAATATAGCTATAAGCCCTTATAGGGTAGCGAGTATTATAGTATTAGCTTAGTATACGTTAGCCTACTACTGCTCCTAGTTTTTTAGGATTGCCTATTAAATATTTGCCTAATAGTAAAAAGCCTCCTCCTGCTAAGTAGTAAAGCTATTTAGCCTATAGATAATTAAACCCTATTACTACTACTACTACTAGTATATTACTACTATAGCTAGGTTTATCTTATACTAAGGGGTAGTAGGGTAGGCAGGTATTATAATAGTAGTAAAGGCTAGGACTAATATATTACTATTATTATTATTATTATTGCTAGGCAAGGCTAGGGGAGTAAACGCGTCCTAAGTTAGCTAAGGGGCAAGATAGGCTATAGCTAGTATATTCTGCAGCTTCTCTATACAGGCTTAGTATACTAGAGTTAGGATAGCGCGTTAACTAAGGGTATTCTTGCTATAAGCGCGAGCTAGGACTAAAATAGCTCGGCCTGCTTGCAATATCTCTTGCAAGTTATAAACTAGCTGCTATAGATATACGTCCGTAGTAAGGAGGTGCCTTTCCTATAAGTACTATTTCCGCTACTAATAGTATCCGAGTAGGAAATCGATTACGTCCTCCGTTCTTGTATTATAGAGAGGAATAAGCGTCTAGAGTATTAGGTATAATAGCAAGGCTATAATCCTAATAATATATAGTATCCCGCTAGGAATTTTAAGAACGCGCCTATCGCCTTAAAAGAATACTATAACTATTACGTTAATGCCCCTAGACCCCCTATAAACTTAACTAAGTAAATCGAGGCTACTATAATAGATAAACTATATAATAACGATAACGATAATAACTATGCTGCAATAGTCGGCGAGATATTACGAGTCTATAGATATCCGCCTTAATAGGCATATAAAGGCCTTAGTCGGGGGGTAGTATTACGCGCTATATATATACTAACTCTTAGGCTACGTATCTATAAGACTAGTTATAAGGGCACTAACTATTTAATTATAGCCCTAATAGACCCTGAGTTACGTATAGCAGTGTATATAGTCCTTTTTAGTGCGTATAGCTTTATGCCCCTTTTTCTCTTTTCTCTTTATCTTAGAATCTTTGTTTATAGTGCCTATAATACATTTACTTGTTATTTTAAGGCCGTTATAATTACTCTGCCTTCCTTAATACTATATAGAATATATTGTTAAGGATTAAGTCTTTAACCTAGTTATATCTAGACAAGGGGTAGATAAGTCCTAGGATATTAGGCTTTTTAGCTTAGCAGGAGGGATATAGCTCGTGTTTATAAGTCGTTATCTCTAATAGCCGCGCTTATAAGGTATATAGCTAGCTAGCAGGGAGCTTTTCTCTTTTTTTTTCTTAGTAGTTCTATTTATTACTGTAAAGGATCCGGGCTTTGCCCGGATCTTGTGTTATACCACGCGAGGATAACTTATCCACGCGCCTAGGCCGCGCGCATATAGCCCTACCTCCCTACTATATATTATATCTTTCCTTTCTTTTTCTTTATCTTTATTATTACTATTTAGGTCGCTATTCTGCAGTAGTATTAGGCTAGACCCTTATAAATAATAAAGATTAATTCCCCCTTTGCTTTCTTTTTCTACTATAGCAGACCCTAATATATACTTTTAATTATCTTAGCAAGTAGCTAAGCTTTAATAAATTATTTTATAGTAGCAGGATACTATGCTATAGTTAGAGCAATAAGCAATAGCGTAGTCGAGCCGCCTTAAGCGTAAGCCGCTACTGCCTAGATCGCTATTTAATAGCAATAAGATATTATTCCTAGTATAGCGCTCCCTTATAGCGTATAAGCTAGTTGCTAACTAGGAGTTTATTAGTACTGCCTATAACTAATAAGTGTTTTTATACTAGTACCTTGCGCTATCTATATAGGCTAAAGTAGCCCTTTTCTTTAAGCAAGGGGAAGAATATAGATATAATACCGAGCACTTTCTTAACTACTTTAATAGCGTGTATTATAAACCCCTACTATTAGCAAATAGCTATAGCAAAGCTAGAGAAACTCGTATAGCGCCTTACTAAGTCCTTTTTAGATTTTTTTATCTGCTTTAAGGCTAAGTTATCCCTATTAAGTAAGGCCTTATAGAATAAGGTTATTAAAGTCTAACGTCTTTATTACTCCCTTTTATCTAAGTTATATTAATAATATATTAAGCATAATATCCCTTATAATAACTACGCTAGGGCAGTAATACGTATTAGGTCTATTACTATTAGTATTAAAGCCTTCTGCCTTAAGGCTTATTCTAACGCTAAGGGGGCTCCTCTAGCTAGCTAGACGCATCCCTGCCCTAATACCCTAATAACAGATATCTATAGCGCAGGCACTTCCTCTTAACCTACTGCCTGCTATCTATAATAGTCTAATACCTACTGCTAAGCAATATAAGTTAGCTTAGATATAATTAAGCAGCGCTGCGTTAATAGTATATGCCTTTACTATAGTATCCCTAGGCACTTTCTAAAGTCCTATAACCTCTATTTAGCGTATTGCCTATCTATATTACGCATGCGTTTTATAAATATAGTAGATGCTTCTAATGCTTCTCTAGGCTAGGCGAGAAATATACTACCCCTATAATAAGTCTCTTGCTAAAAGCAGGTAGTTGCGTTAAGAATAAAGATAGTAGTTTAGCAATATAATTTAAGGAAATTAAAAAGGATATAAATACTACGCCCTTTCTTTTTCCTATGCTTATAAACTCTACTACTTTTATTAACGCGTAGGCAGACTATAGCTATAATTACTACGCTGCTATAAGCGAATCGCTAGTTTAATATTACTAGCTTAAGAGAGTACGTTTTCCCTAGCTGCGTATAGTCTAGATAGCTATATTAATTAGTCGAGATTAGGATAGTCGTTTTAAGGAGACGTTATTAATTTAGGATATTATGCGTTTTATTACTAATATTAATAAGTAGCTTATGCTTATTGCGTACCTAATCCCTAAGCTATTACAGGAATTTATTCTTAGCACCCTATAGCTTATACGTTATAATATATTAGTCCGCGCTAGCTAGCGTAAGTTAATCGTCTATTTAGCAAACAACCTAGTTATTTATAGCAGCGCTGCCTGCTAGGTTTCTAACCCTATAGTTGCTATTATAAGTTCTACTTTTACTAGCTTTATTTACTAGAAGACCTATTATCCTAAGGGTTTCTAGTTCCTTGCGGCTAGCTTATATAAGATCTTATTAGCGCTTTATATTACCCTAATTCCTAAAGCGCCCCTTATAATTTCCCTCTTATCTAAAGTCTCTAACTTTGCTAACTTTTTTAGCAAGGAAAAGGCTAGCGCCCTGCTACCTTATTATAGTAGCTAGGATTACTATATTCGCCTGCATTATAACCTAGATAGTTCCTTACCTGCTCTCCTATAGGGCCCTTTATATAATATACTATAGGAATACCTTCTCGAAGTTCGCTAGCAAATTACTAACCTAATAGATAAGGGGTAGATTCGCATAAGCTTATTATTAGCAGCCGCTCCTATCCTTTTTGCTAAAAAGCCTAAGGGTAGCTAGCGTTTCTATATCGATTATTACGCTTTAAACTAAGTTATAGAGCAGGACTACTACTTGCTACCCTTAATTAAAGAGATATTGCGCAGCTTTTCTAGCGCCTATTAGTTTATAAAGTTAGATATCTGCGCCGCTTTTTATAAGCTGCGTATTATAAAGGGTAATAAATACCTATCTGCGTTTTATACCTAGTTTAGGCTTTTTAAGTAGCTTATTTGCCCCTTTAGCTTTACTAGAGCGCTTGCTTCTTTTTAGCAATATATTAATAATGCGTTAGGCATATCCCTAGGCGACTTTATTATAGCGTATCTCGATAATATTTTAATCTATTCTAGGGGATTGCGTATTAACTACTAGGGTAAAGTCTAGGCTATTATAGATAAGTTATAGGCCGCGGGTTTATTTCTAGATATTAATAAGTACGCTTTTATAGTTAAAAAGGTTAAGTACTTAGGATTTATTATATATACTAGCTATAAGATATATCCTAACCTAGATAAAGTAGCTATAATATGTAACTAGGAGGCGCCTTCCTATATTCGAGGTATATACAGTTTTCTTAGCTTTGCGAACTGCTATTATAACTTTATCCCTTGCTTTTTATATATTATAGCCCCTTTTATTAATCTAACTCGTTATAATATACCCTTCTAGTAGATAGCTAAGTACTAGGCTGCTTTTAACTATCTTAAAGCCGCGTTTATTACTTATCCTATCTTATTATAGTAGGATCCTTGCTAGCTAATAGTTATTAAAACAGACTGCTCTAGTAAGGCACTTAGTAGCTGCTTATTATAGATAGGGAAGGATAAAATCCTCCGCCTTATTGCATACTTTTCCTAGAAGCTTTAACCTATAAAGAGGAATTATACTATCTATAATAAGGAGCTCCTTACTATTATTGCCTGCCTTAAAGCCTAGTTAGCTAAGCTATATAGTATAGCTAAGCCTTTTATAATCCTTATAGACTATAGGCCCTTAAGTACTTTACTATCCCTAAGGAGATATTAGAATATTAGGCATAGTAGGCTAAGATATTATTTTTATTTAACTTTTACTTTTATTACTGCCCTAGCTTATAGGCAGTGCGTCCTAATGCTTTTTCCTAGCGTAATTAGGAGTACTATAATACGCCCTTTTATTTTAGCCGGATTATATAGCCTTTCTCGATTTATGCTTTTCGAATAGCTCTGCTATAGGCAAGCATCCCTTATTAGCAGGCGCGTATTCCTCGCTAGCCTGTATTTAGGGTTCCTTCTCTGCCTCTTATAATAGACTCCTTGCTAGACTATCCTTCCTTTTTATTAATAGCTTCTATTCCTCCCCTTAATATTATTAATTCCCTTATACCTTTCCCTAACGCATACTTATAAGAGTTATAGCATTCTACTCTATAGTATAACTTATTATATACTATCTGCCTCGATATATTACGCTTAGTAGTAAGGAAGTTTCCCTTTAAAGCCTATACCTATAAATAGGTAGCAGACTATACTATTTCCGCTACTAGCTTCCTGCAATTCTATAGCTGCTTTTAGGTCCCCTGCTAGGAACCTCTTACTATATCTTTAATCTAGCGCGTTTACGACTCGCCTTTTACTAGCTATCCTAGGAAGAATATTATATTTTAACTCCTCTAACGCGATTTTTACTAAAAGGGGATATCTAAGGATATTACGCGTTTTATACGCAATTATTATTACTATAGGGATTACTTCCGCTATTACTATTATTAAGGCCTTTTTTAACCCCTTTTAATTGCTAATTATTTCTAGTCTATAATCTTAATTAATTTTATAACTAACCTTTTAGCTAACTCTCTAGACTCCCTGCGTTTTCTTATAGTTATTATAGACTAGCTTTCTAAGTACGTTTAGCTTAAAGCTATAATATTTATAAACGCTAAGGCTTATATGCATTTTTTTATTTCTACTTAGTAGCGCTTCTATAGCTTCCTTATATAGTTAATCTTGGATTATAGTTCGATTAGACTAGGAGTTTCTAGTCTAAACTCTGCTATTTTATTAGGGTCTAGCAGCTTTTATCTATATCTTATTACCTATAAATAGATAGTAGTATAAAGCATACTAACTAAAAAATATAGGCTATTTTCCGCTATATAGTAGCCTTTTTTTAGTTAGATTAGCCTAATTACCTCCCTCCTTACTAGCTTGCGTTAAATAACTATAAGTCGTTAGTTACTAGGCTTAGCCTAAATCGCCTTTTATATAGGTTTAATATTCCCTTAATTAAGATTAAGCAGTCCTTATTAGCTTCCTCTGCCTTGCCTAAAGGGCGTGCTATTGCCTTTTTCTAGCACTTTAAAAAGGGGATAGACCTAGTATAGGCTAGTATTATATAAGCATAGTAGTAGTAGCAGGACTCTTCTAATACTATGCGTTATTTAGCTAAAAGGTTCTAGGTTAGCGATTTTATTTAGCTAAATATATACTATATTCGCTCTAACTATCCCTTTAGGAAGCTTAACTATCTCTAGGCTAAATACTATATTATTGCTATCCTATCCCCCTTAACTATTATGCTTAATATACTATAGGGTATTTACCCTATTTTTTATATTAACTTGCTTAAATACGCTGCGTTAGACCTATTGCCCTTATAGTTATATATAGACTCCTAGCTAGACCCTGCTTTTTATTTATCTAATAATAACCTATCCCTTAATAAGTAGAAGGTTAAGGAAATACTTGCTACTAAAAATACTCGGGGTTAGTAATTAGCAAACTTACCCCTATGCTATTCTATTCTTATTAAGTAGTATAGCTATATAACGCCTACCTAGAAGCCTTTAAAGAGTATATAGGATAAGGCATTATTATAATTCGAGACTAAGTTTAGCAACGCGTATACGTATAATAGACCCTAGTATATTTAGCTATATACTCCTATACTATTATCCCTCCCCTTATTACTGCCTGCTACTAGCGCTTTATCCCCTTTTCCCCCCTCTCCTCCCCTTATGCCTCCTTTGCCTTATCCTCCTCTAGCTATACTAGCTAACCTTGCAGGTTTAGATTGCTCGTCTAATAGGTATAGGTTAGCGTATTAAGCAAGCCGTAGCGGATATAGCCGTACGCAGTGCTAGTAGTAGTAGTAGTAATGCGTTAGGAGGCAGGGGATAGCTGCGTTAAGGAATTAGCTAAAGAGGATAGTATAAAGCTAGACCTAGCTAACGCTAGTAGAAATAATATAGCTATAAGCCCCTATAGGGTAGCGAGTATTATAGTATTAGCTTAGCGTGCGTTAGCCTACTACTGCTTTTAGTTTTCTAGGATTGCCTATTAAATATCCGCCTAGTAGCGAAGAGCCTCCTCCTACTAAGTAGCAAAGCTATTTAGTCTATAAGCAATTAAACCCTACTACTACTACTACTATTAGTATATTACTACTATAGCTAGGTTTATTTCGCGCTAGGGGGTAGTAGGGTAGGCGGGTATTATAATAGTAGTAGAGGCTAGGACTAGTATATTGCTATTATTATTATTATTATTACTAGGCAAGGCTAGGGGGGTAAATGCGTCTTAAGTCGGCTAAGGTGCAAGATAGGCTATAGCTAGTATATTCTATAGCCTTTTTACGCAGGCCTAATATACTAGAGTTAAAATAGCGCGTTAACTAGGGGTATCCCTGCTATAAGCTTAAGCTAGGACTAAAATAGCTTAGCCTGCTTATAATATCTCTTGCAAGTTATAAACTAGCTGCTATAGATATACGTTA
Source organism: Ophiocordyceps polyrhachis-furcata BCC 54312 (assembly GCA_001633055.2). Taxonomy (NCBI): domain Eukaryota; kingdom Fungi; phylum Ascomycota; class Sordariomycetes; order Hypocreales; family Ophiocordycipitaceae; genus Ophiocordyceps; species Ophiocordyceps polyrhachis-furcata. Next base: position 68,154 of record LKCN02000009.1, read on the forward strand.
GCAGCGAAAAAGTGCCTTTCTTATAAGCACTGCCTCTGCTACTAATAGCACGTTATATAGGCGGCTCCCTAGCTGTATATATACTCTGCTTTGCTATTATTATAGAGATCTCTTATATATAGGGTATAGAAATATATAACCTCTTTAGGACTAGTATTATTATTATTATCTAAGTTACTTTCTATAATAAAGGTTCCTATTACTTATATAGGCATTACGCTAGGGGTTATTAATATTATTCTTCTTCTGCGCTAGGTATAGGTTATTATAAGTAAGTTTTCTAGTTTTTATAATTAAGCTAACGTACTATATGCGTTATAGTATGCAAATATTATAAGGTTATAAGGGGGTGCGCGCCTATATTAGTTTATTTTAATCCTATGCTATAATAGGCTAAGGCAACGTGCGGATTTTTATTTTTTCCGCCCTTCTGCGTTAGGTAGGGTAACTATAGCTAGGGGGGTATATAAAGGATCTAGGCTTTGCCTAGATCTTATATTATACTATGCGAGGATAACTTATCTATACGCCTAGGCTGCGCGTATATAGCCCTACCTCCCTACTATATATTATATCTTTCCTTTCTTTTTCTTTATTTTTATTATTACTATTTAAGTCGCTATTCTGCAGTAGTACTAGGCTAGACCCTTATAATTACTCCTTTTAGTCTAATTTAGTAGCCTTTTTAGTTAGTACTTTTATATTAAATAAAACTTTTTTCCGCTAATAACTATAATATAGGAAGTATAATTTTTAAAATACTATTAAATTTTACTTTTTTTTAATACTATACTGCTGCGTTCCCTGCCCCGCAACCCTCTAGGGCGTGAGGCCTTTTCTTTGCCTTGTTACTAGGGGGTTTTCCCTTTTTAGGGTTTTTTTTACTCGACTTATATAGAGGTTCTATATGCCTATTACAGCCCCTAGTGTATAATTAATAATAATAATAATATAGCTAGCCTGCTCTTTTAGTATAGTAGTTAAGCGTTTACAAGCTATTTAGCACTTAAGGTATAGTTAGTTTAAATCTAGCAAGGGGCAAAGCAGAGTTTTTCTTTGCAACTAGCGCTACTAAATAGCGTCTAGGAAATAGCATAGCCCCTTTCTGCCTATTATACTATAAGTATATAGGTCAGGGTATTAAATTAGTCGTAACTCGTAAGTAAGTAACTAATAACTGACTAAAGATTAGTAGTAACTAATTTTTTTTAGTTACTTATTAGTTACTCACGGCCGTGACTTTAGTTAGTCACGGCAGTAAGTGATTAATAAGTGATTAATTCGTGACTAAAAACTTAGTTATTAATAAAAACCCTAAATAAATAATACTACAAGATAGCGCTAGTTTTACTCTATATAGTAGTTCAGTTTTCTTTTTTAAATCTCATTTACTTAATTTATAAAAAAACTCTAAAGTTTATATACTATATTTATACTTAAGACAATAAGTAAAAAATTGAAAATAAAACGTTTTATTTCTAGATTAATAAAACATTAAAGTGAAAAATATACTATAAAAAGCGCTATTTCTATTCTATATAGTAGTATATATATATTTTTCTATTTAACTATAGTTAACTTATAATAAATCTTAAAGTATATAAAGTTTTTTTATTTTTTTATACTTTAAAAATAATAAAGTAATATAATATAAAAATAAGACTAAAAATAGTACTAAAAAAGCATTAATTTTATATAATAAAAAAGGTAGTAAAATCTTTTTATAAACTTCGTTTATTTAAAATAAATAACTAAACTAAAAAATGACTAATATAATAGTAATATAACTATTCCTCTTTATTTTCTTCTTCTTTTTTATCCTCTTTTATTAACTCTGTAAAAGAGTTAATACTAGTATTTTTATTCTTTAATAGCTTTAATTCAGAAGCTATTTCCGGTTTTAAATTGCTTCTAAATATAGTAATAATATTACTATAAATAGAAAAGCTAGCTTTAATCAAGGCTAAGGTAACTAGAATTACTAGGTATTTTCTTGCTATAATACTAAGAGTCGGAAAGCAAATAAAGTTATTTATTTATTTATTTATTCTTACTCTAGGGACTTATAGCAAGTATCTAGGAAACATATAGGGTAAAATTAAGCTAGAAAAACCGGGCAATGCCTAGGGGAAAACTAGTCTTTTTAAGGGGCAGTATGCCTAAAAAAGCATAAAAACGTTCGTTTATTAAAGTGCTTTAAGCAGGATAAGTCCTAGTCCTATAAGCTATAGTAGAAGTAAGTAAGTAGGGTATATATATCTAGTATATTAGCAAGCTATAGAGGTATAAGGGTACTTCTAGTTAGAAGTATAAAGGTATACCTAGTCGTATTAGTATAGGGGTACTTTTATATAGTAGGGTATAGTATAGATTAGCTAGGAGTATAATTATTTAAAAGCAGGGTATAAATTTGTCGATTATATTATACCCTGCTTTATAAACTATTACTTATTACTGTATATAGAAAAAAAGAGGTATTAATACCTGCCTATATATAAGCGTTAATAAGTTAAGTTAAACTTTTACTATACTTAAAATAAGTTAAGGTATTAATTAAAGAAATAAGCAGGAGGTGCTATATAATAAATATATATTGCGTATATATATAACGCATAGCTATATATTTAAAAGCTATTAGGATTAGGCTTATAAATAGTTAGAAGACTAACTAATATTACCTAAGCTAATAGTTAGTAGTAGTAATTATATAAGTATATATATACTATATAAGGACTAGAATATAGTATTATTTAGTTAGTGCGTTATAAGAGTTAAAATAGAAAGTATTTATTAATAATTAGGCAAGTGTACTTAGAGCTTGCTAATAATACTAAGAAGCTCTATAACTACTAGCAGATATATAAGGAGCTAAAGGAGTCTCTAGGCAGATAGTTAACTATTGCTAAGTTAGACGAGATTTAGAATATATTATAGCTAAAGGCGTATTAGTTAAACTAGGTTGCTAATAATACTATGCTAGTTGCTATTATAAAGACTAATAATCTCCTAGGCGAGGTAATAAAGCAGCTAGATAAGATTATTACTATTCTTAAAGAGAGGCCTGCAGCTTAGCCTTAGCTAAGCGGATAAAGTTAACTCTCTAATAATTAATAAGCTTTACCTAAAAGAAAAAGTTAGTATATAAATAAAACAAATTAATAGAAATAATATACCTTTTTAAGTTAAATAGTCTTAGAAAAATACTAAGTTAATTTTTTAGCTTTCTAATTAGGTATAAGGTTTATATTTATTTATTTATTTATTAATCGTACGCTAGAGGCTGTAAAAGGCATCTAGAACCTCTATATAAGTCGAGTAGGAAAAACCCCCCTAAGGGGGAAAACCCCCTAGCAAAAGAGCAAAAAAAAGGCCTCGCGCCCCTAGGGGTCGCGAGGCAGGGAACTTAGTAGTATAGTAAGGTACGGGGCGGCTGCCTGCTAGGGTAGTCTCGGGAAAAAAAAAGAGATAAGGGGAGATAAAAAAGGGAGGTAATAACTTAGCGCAGAAGGTAGGGAAGGGGGAGGGGAGGGCAGTAAGAGCAGAGGGGCGGCAGAATCGGAATAATAGTAAATCCGCTCTAGGGAGGGTATATAAACCTCTCCTTCCTCCTTCTCCTTTTCTCCTTCCTTCTTCCTTTTTTATTATCTTAAGAGGTAAGGGCCCCTTAACTTAAAAGGTCGGCCTGCTATTAGGTTAACTAATATAATTATATAGGGTAGTATACTAATATATAACCCTATAGGTAACTAAGTAATAGCAAGATAATAATAATAATAGTAACTTAGTAAAAAATAGTAGCCTTACTCTTTTCTATAATCTCTACTCGACTAATACTAGTAGTAGTTAAGCCTAATAGACTATAAGCAATACCCTATAAGGTATATATTAATAGGCTTATTAAAAAAAGCTAGGTTTATTAGGATTAAACTAGTAAATACGCCTAGGGGTTATATAGTAGGAGCGAAAATTAACTAGTAGTAAGTACTTGCTTAGCTAGTTATTATTATTATATAACCTTATAGCAAAAATACTAAATAGTAAGTTAGAAGCAGGAGGCTTATAGGGGAGGAGAGAGGCTAATAGGAATAAGTAATAGACTTTACTATTATAGAAAAAGGGCAAGTAGCTATTAAATTTATTATTAAAGGAGGAACTACTAATATAGTAGAAGTAAGTATAACCTAGGGTCCCGAGCTAGGAGAGTAGGAGTTTAGTCTAATAGTAATAGTAGTATTAACTTAGTTAGGAGCTATAAGAGGCGTAGAACTAGTACTAGAGTAGGGAGTCTAGGGGCTTTGCGGTACAAGCCGCAGTTCCCCTAGTTGCACTCCCCCTAGTCCTAGTTACGCCTGCCCTAGCCCTAGCTGCGCTTATAGTAGTCCTGTCCGCGCTAATAGTAATAAAGAACTTACTAATAATAATAATAATAATTACGAGTCTAGTCTAGGTGCTAGAGGGCCTTACGGAGGCTATGTAAGGTTTATATTAAAGTTAAATTTATTGCTTAAATTAGGGCTTTTAGGTATTACGTCTTCTCCCTAAAGTTAAAATCTAAAAAAAATAGTAAAAAGCTAAAATAAATAATAAATAAGTACTTACTTAAAGTATTCTTGCCTAAATAAGCTAAGAATATTATTTTTAAAAGTAGGATAATAGTATAAAAATCCGTTATTCTAAAAGTGCTGTACTTTATACTATAGGCCTAGGATTATAGCAAAAAAATAAGATAAAAAAGTAATAAGTTAGCCTTTTTAAGCTTCTAAGAAAAGTATTTTTCGAGCTTTTTTAAGTTATTGTTTATATAAGCTTTAAGAATACTTGTATAAGCATTCTAAAATTTTAATAATTAGTAATAAGTTATTTAAAATAAAAGAAAAGACAAAAAGGGCAAATACCTCTTTTATAGTATAATTATAGGTAGGGCATTAATATATATTAGTATAATACAAGAGAGAACTCTGCTTAAGTTAGCTCGGGTCCTTAATCTATTAATATCTGCTTATATCTATCTCCCTTTTCTTCCTTAAGGGAAGAAGGCAGAGTTTATATATATAGTTCCCTAATCCTAATCCTCTTCTTCTGCTTTATTTTCCTAATCTCCCTGCGATTTGCTTTTAATCTCGGACTAAGTTTAATCCGATTATACTACGAGTACTGCCTAAATATAGCCTTATTGCATAATTAAATGCTTCGTCTATGCGTACTTATCCCTAGTTATTTCCTTTAGGGGCAGATACGCGTTAAGACGCGTAGATAATTTATATCGTGCGTAGTTATATTTATATACTAGTAGTCCTCTTTTTATTATCGAATTATTATAAGGAAAAAAAATAAATAAGAAGAAGAAAGGTAATAAAGAAAATAGTATATAGGAAAGATAGAAAGAAAGAAATAATATAGGAAATAAATAAACGAGTATATAAAGAAGAATATAGTAAAAGAAAAAGGGTAAAGGAAACGGCCTTTTATAGGTTAGTAGGGTTATAGTGCGTACTTACCGTGTTTTGCGCTTTTTATACGCGTATACGTAACTTACCCCGCGAAATAAATTTATTCCCTCTCTTCCTCTTATACTTCTTCCTTTCTTCTTCCTTCTATACTCCTAATAAAGAGGCATAGTATTATTATTATTATCGCAAGTAAGTATAAATAACTTAAATAGAAATAGCAGCAGTACTTTCCCGAAATCGTTATATAAGGCTAATAAAATATTCTAGAAATGCTACTAAAGCTAGCTAAGAAGCATAGGGGTAGGGGCAGAGGGAGGGGCTATAGGGCCAGGCGGGGGAGTAGGGAGGGTAGGCCTTCGGGTAATAATACCTCGATAAGAGAGACGATGGCTATTAGTAGTAATAATAACGATAATAGCGATATCGCTCCGGCTCCTCCTCCTTATATATGTTAAAATAAGCATAATTTTAGCTAATTTAATCGCGATTTCTAAATAATTTCGCGATATTTTATTAAGAGCATTAGACTAATTTTATATAAGTATCCCGGCTTTATCCTTAAGCAGCTTGCCGTCGATACCCCAGGCTCTAAGACGCACGTTACTGCTAATAATACTAAGTCGTCGCCTTTTCCTAGCCGCAACTACGCTAAAAACGCTAGTAATAATAATAAGGACGCCTAAAACGCTAGGGGGGTCCCGTTAAAACCTATAAACCCTAAGCCGCAGTCGGCTATATAGGGAGGTAACGAGGATAGTCCCTTATTACTAGTATATCTCCTGTCTAGCTTAGTAGCTGCTATCGACTAACGCCTATTAGGAATAGGACTTAGCAATAGTAAAGAGTTGCTTCTATTATTCGTTGCGGGGATTAAAGTGCGAGATAGTAAGTATCCCCTTCCGATATTAAGATAATTCTTAGCTAATATTAGATATAAAGCTAGCACCTAAAGCAGGACGCGCTATACGGGCTCTAGTAGCGTTTATCTAGATAAACTACCCTTTCGACGAATTTTAGAAGGGGAAGTATACTAATTTAGCTCGCGTAGCTATATAAGCCTGGCGGGAGTTTAGGACGAAAAAATAATCCTATAACGTAGTTTGCTAGCTAGGCTCCTAGGGGCATAATTAGCAGGGAAATTTAGCTAGGGGAAAAAAAATTAAGCAAGCAAAGCTAGGCAAAAATATTTTTTTTTTAAGCATAGCTAGGCGCAATAAAAATTTTAGATAGATTCGGCCAGGCAGATAATTTTTATTTGCTAGTTTGCCTAGGCTAAATTAATAAAAGAGATTCTTGCTTCCTAAACATAACGAGTATAGTTTAATTATATATCTGTATAAAAATATTTAGGATATAAAGACGTAATCCCTTTAAAATAGAAAGAAAATAAGTATAGTATAAAGGCGATATCTAACCGATTTTAGGTCGGTATTAAAAGAAATATTCTAAAAGTCGTAAAGAGTAAAAATAAAAGTAAAAAAATAATCGAAAAGGTTTCTCTAGAAAAAGAAATAAATCCCTCTAGGTATCTTAATTATTATCCTAAACGTTCTAGGGATAAGTCAAGGTCCTTAAGAGATTAAAACCGCGGGCTATAAGAGTCCGTTCCTTCCTAAGGATCTTATTATTATTCGAGGTTAATTTAGTCTTCTAAGCAGCTATTATACCGTCTAGTACTATAAGAGATTAAAACCGCGAACTCTAGGAGTCCGTTCCTTCCTAGGGTAAAGGTTATTTCCTAGCTTAGGTCTAGGTATCTATTTCCTAGCTAATCTGCATTTTATTAAATATAGGACTCGTATTAATAGCTAATAGTAATACTAATTAGTATAGGTAGGGTATTAATATATATTAGTATAATATAAGAGAGGACTCTGCTTAAGTTAGCTCGGGTCCTAAATCTATTAATATCTGCTTATATCTATCTCCTTTTTCTTCCTTAAGGGAAGAAGGCAGAGTTTATATATATAGTTCCCTAATCCTAATCCTCTTCTTTTGCTTTATTTTCCTAATCTCCCTACGATCTGCTTCTAATCTCGGACTAAGTTCGATCCGATTATACTACGAGTACTGCCTAAATATAGCCCTATTATATAATTAAATGCTTTATCTATGCATACCTATCCCTAGTTATTTCCTTTAGGGGCAGACACGCGTTAAGACGCGTAGACGATTTGTATTATGCGTAGTTGTATTTATATAATAATTATACTGTATCTAAGGATTAGTTAACTAGTTAAAAAGCTAGTAAATAAATAGTAAGCCTTTAAAGCTTATTATATAAAATTAGCCTTATAAATAAGTTTAAAGCAAAGTAAAAATCCAGAAAATCTTTTTTAAATTATTAATTATTTTCTATTTACAGTTAAAAAGAAATATATTTTTATATTTCTTATTTTCCGTTATTTAAAAAAACTATTAAAGGGCAGGCTTAAATTTATACGCCTATTTAAGCATATAAAAAGTTAAATTCCAGCAAGTAGCATTATCTAAAAAATTAAAATTAGTAGAAAAAAGGCTAGAAAAAAAGGAAAAAAACTTACTAATAATTACCTTCGTTTTTTTAAAGGTGGGATTTTTCCTGATTTTTTTTCTCTTTCCAAGCTATTAATAAAGAGCTTTTTAGGCTCTTAATTATACTTTATAATAATTAATAGCCGGCGAAGTCGGTTAAAAATGCCTAAAATAGTTAGTAAAAAAACTAGAAAATGTTAAATAACTTACTGCTATTATTGCCTTCTAAAAAGTCTTCTAATAGTAGCTTATTTAAAGAGCTATTATTAAGAAAACTTTTAAAAATAACCTAGGCTATAAGGTTTATAATATAAGCAAGGCATTAAATATAGCCTTAAAAATCCTTAAAAGTTTCTAAAAACATATATCTTAGATAAAGCATTAGGTTTAAACAAAAAGCTCTTATTGTTAAAATAAGTTATTTTTTTTTCTTTCCCTTTACCCTTAAAAAGGGAAGAAAGTCCAGATTAGGAAGGACCTAGGTCTTAATCCTCTAAAATACTTATATTTATAGCCGTATTGCTTTTAATATCGATAGGGAAAGACGCTCTTAATAGAGTCTTAGAAGTGCCTTAGCCCGGGAGTGCTCGCTAGGTTTATATTTAAAGTCCAATATTATTGCTAAAACGTGGGTCTTTTCCGAAAGCGGTTAGTGCTGTTAAAAGTTTTAAAAACAGAGCTTTCGAACGGCCTACTTTTTAACTTTATAGGTCTTTTTTTAAGTTTGCAATTAGCGTTAAAAGTTGTAATGTTTGTATATAATATTTGTATAAGAAAGTTATAGGAGAAAAAAACTTATGTTTTAAAAACTCTTTAAAATACAAAGAAAATACATAAAGGTACAAGACTACGACTATTAGAAAGCGCTTTTTTAAAAGTATTGTATAGTAGACGTTTTTTTTTAAAAAAAGTACTATCTTTGTATTTTTACGGCTATTTTAAACAGAAGGGTTTAAAAGTCTACTTAGCCTGCTCGTATTTGCAAGCAGGGTGGACAGGTACAAGAGTCTATATACTATATATTATAGTAAAAATACGTACTAGCAATAAAAAAATATAAGAATAAAAAAATACTAATAAGATGTGATTCCTAATTAGGAAATTTTCTAACCTTTTTTCCTAATTAATTAAACAAAAAAACCTTTTTTTATTTTTTTAAGTAAAGTAGCTATATAAAAAAACAACCTTTATATAGAGTAAAATATATATAGAAAAAATATAATAAGAATAGAACCTCTAATAGGTATTATATAAAAAAGGGCTTTTAAGTAAATTTTTAAATTAAATTTATTTTTATTTTTAGGATAGTTTATTTTTAAATAAAGTAAATAATTTTATATTTATATTCTTAACTACTATAATTAAAAGGCTTATTTTAAATTAGTCTATAATACTATTTTATAAAGGATCCAGGCTTTGCCTAAATCTTATTAAACTATGCGAGGATAACTTATCCACGCGTATAGGCCGCGCGTATATAGCCCTACCTCCCTACTATTTATTATATCTTTCCTTTCTTTTTCTTTACTTTTATTATTACTATTTAGGTCGCTATTCTATAGCAGCACTAGGCTAGACCCTTATAAATAATAAAGATTAATTCCCTTTTTGCTTTCTTTTTCCTACTATAGAGGTCCCTAATATGCACCTGTAGGAATAATATATATATACAAGGGGTATATATAAGGGATAAACAGGAAGAAGAAGAAACAAGGGATAAATAGAAGAAAGAAGAAGAGAGGATTTATGTATTTATAGGCAGGGTATTTCCACCCTTCTTTATAGGACACAGACGTTATAACTAATTAAATATCTATCTTCTATATATATATACATACCTTACTAATACTAATTAGTGCTTTAGATTAGGCATAGATAGCTAGGTTAAAAAGAAACAATCTAGATAAAGGAGATTTTGCAAGGCAGGACTTCGGAACTTATAATTATGCTAAGGAGATTAGGGTTCCGCCCTAGTCAGGGCTATTTAAATCTTACTATCTCTTAGATTCTATAAGGTAGGACTCTTAAAGGGCGTTAGCAATGCTTTTAATTTTTTGTTTTTAATAGGCTATTCTTCCCTTTTTAATAGCTTATTTTTCTAGTATTAATAGATTATAGTATATTAGGAACTCTAGTACTAATTGACTTTTAAGATATTATTCCCTAAGATTTAAATCCTTTAGGCTATATAGGGGAAAATAATCTATGCTATATTGCTTTCTTATATATATCTCTTTCTCTATAGCTATAGGAAAGAGCTTAAATAGATCTATAAAGCTAACCTTTAACCTCTTTTAATAACCTAAAAGTCCTAAATGCTAGTATAGCCTAATTTCTATATAATACGGAATAGACTATTACAAATTAAGGGTTAACTTTTCTATTTGTTTTAGAGAAGGATATACTATTTAGTCTATTAGATCTACAATACTTAAAATACTTATTAGATCTATTACTTTCCACGTACTAGATATAATAACGCTATTCCTTCTATCCCTATAGAATATAGATCGCCTTAGTATTTACCTAAAGAATATAATAGATACGCTTATTAGCCCTAAGATTAAAGTTCCTATTATTAGATATTAAGGCTATGTTTAGTTCTTCCTATAGAATAATTACTAGACGTTAGTCTTTCTTATAGAACTATAACTCCGCTAGATATATAGACGATTTAGATATTTAGCAGTATTGCGTCTCTATAGGCTGTTCTAACGCATAGGATATAATACCTCTCTTTCTAAGCTCGAGGCAATTACTAAATTCTACTACTACTGCTAGATATATGCACTAGCACTATAACGCTTTAGATTTAAGCTTAAAGATAATAGGGAGTTTAATTTAAAAGTTATTCTAAATATTATATACCTACTAGGAAAGCCTATTCTATATATTATAAATAGTGCAACCTTATTCTAAAGTACTAGATTTTTTCTATTAATAATAACAAAATCCGTATAGGATGCACTACGACTTTACTATATTAATACCTATTTTAGACTGCTTAATATTATTACCTATAACGCTAGTATAAACTTTAACTTATAAGAATTTCGTTCTTAAGCACTTTCTAGGTATTACTTATTACTAAGTACCTATTAAGGCCTATTAGTTAATTAGAAAGGTTAAGTAGTATTATAGACCCCTATAATGTGCTTTTAATATCCTATACGAGTTACTTAAAGAAAACACCGCTAAGGAATTTATTCTCTAGATAGCAGTTAAAGCAGTTAATAATATAGCTAGCTTAGATAGTTTTATACTAATACTTCTTATCTTTAAAGCATACCTATATATTATATCTAACTGCTTACTATTAGTAACTCTATTTAAGCATATTAAAGCTATTAAAGCTATAATAAAAATGCTTTGCGAATATATAGCTAGAGATAAAGTTTAATCCGTACTCTCTACTAAAAATAGACCTTTAACTTCCTATCTTTTTAATCTTTCTATTAACTCTTAAGTTCGTATTTAAAGAGAGAAAAATAGATAGGAAGGGCTATTCCGTCTTGTTCTAATTAATAGTTACGATATTATAGTTAATATACCTGCTAGTATTAAAATATTCCGTTAAACGTATATTAGACCTTATTACGAGTTATATTATAAAATTATTAATAATAACGCAGACCTACTTTCTACTAAGGCCTATATACTAATACTAGACCTACTTAGGGCTAGCAATAGTCCTACGTTAACCTTATACCCCGATTGCAATAGCCCTTTAATATTATATATACTAAATATAACTGTATTAGACTTATAATAAAAACGCGTTAGGTTCGAGGTTTAGATACTAGAAAGTTAATCCTAATTATCTTTATTCGTAATATAAAAAGAGATAGATAATATAGCCTTATCTCTTATATTATAATATAATAGAAAGATTATAATACTAGGAAGACTATTTTAAATATCGGATTAATAAGAGATTAACGACTTAATATGCAAAGGTGTATTTTTCTTTAAACGATTTAATCTATATAAATATAAAGACTAATAAATATTTTATTCCTATATAGTTAGGGAGATTAAAAGAGGATAAAACTACTTATATAAGAAGTTACGACTTATTATTATAAGTTATAGCAATAAGGAGAAAAATACTATCCTTACCTAATTACTAACTATCTAACGCATTAATAGTAGATTGCATTTTATCTTAGCTGCTTTACTCCTTAACTAATTAATAATACTTAGTATATGTAATATTACCTAAGCGTACCTATAATTACGCATACCCCTTTTTCGGACTATCTTAGCTAAACTTCCCTCTAAGCTCTAGGATTAGTACCTACTAAATATAATTTTGCGTATTATACGCCCTTTATTACGCGCCTCTGCTTAATCCGCACGCACTACTGCATAATCCGACTAAAAGTAGCAGAACTTAATAAAAGCCCCAGTTATATTATACAGGGCTATTATAGGGGGTTATAATATATAACTTGCCCTAGTCCGCGCCTATATAAAAAGCTATAGACTCTGCTCTCTTTTGCCTGCTTTTTTCTCTTTCTTCTTTATTTAAGAATATTCGTTTATAGTACCTAATATACGTTTTTTCGTATACTCTAGCTATAATACTATTCTTAGATTAATTCCCTGCTAGCGAGCGTTTAATTAAATACGCATTCCCCTTTTATATTTTATAGAAACAAAAAATACTATACTTAGACCTCTAGTAATAAGACTGCTAGAGTTAACTATAACCTCTAATAGAGTTATTAGGCATAACTATTAACTAACCTTATTTATTAGTATAATAAAAAGACCCTAGCTTAATAATAAAACTATTTACCCTTAACCTATAGCGACTAACCTTATCTATTAGTACAACTATAAACCCTAACCTAGTGTAATAATAAGACTATTATAGCCCTTAACCTACGACTAGAGGATTTACATCTAGCAGAAACGTACTAGTTTAACGCTCTGCTAGAATTACCTTAAAAAATCCCTCGCCTATACTAATAAGACTAGGGCAGCAAGGCATAACCCAGTAACTACGACTTTTAAAAGGTTATAAAAGCAGTGGATAAAGAGTTAACAAATCGGAAAGATAATCACGTAATAGAAAAAAAGAAGAGGAATCACGTAATAGTCTAAAAGAGGAAATTAAAGAAGAATTAGAGGCAGGAGAGGTGTTTGTATTAAGAAGGTAAGAAAAGCTAATACTAATAATTCTTCCAAGTAGGTAGGAAAACCCTCCTCCTTTTATAGACAATTTCTCAGAAATAAAGGTACTTTTCGAGATACTTTAAAGTCCCTACTTATCGTACTCTGACATACCTATACGTTACTACTTCCTCCTTATTTTTAGGTATTTTTCTTCTTTAAATATTTAACTTAGAAGATTAGCGATTTAGAGGAAGACTTGTACGTTATATATATATAGCGATCTAATCGATCTAATCGATCTAACCCTATAACACCTGCTATAACCGCTATAACGCGCCCGCTATAGCCCTTATAGGTACGTACCTATAAGTAGGGCATTAATATATATTAGTATAATATAAGAGAGAACTCTGCTTAAGTTAGCTCGGGTCCTTAATCTATTAATATCTGCTTATATCTTTCTCTTTTCTTTTTCCTTAAGGGAAGAAGGCAGAGTTTATATATATAGTTCCCTAATCCTAATCCTCTTTTTCTGCTTTATTTTTCTAATCTCCCTGCGATCTGCTTCTAATCTCGGAATAAGTTTAATCTAATTATACTACGAGCACTGCCTAAATATAGCCCTATTATATAATTAAATGCTTTATCTATATATACCTATCTCTAGTTATTTCCTTTAGGGGCAGATACGTATTAAGACGTATAGACGATTTATATTATATATAGTTATATTTATATACTAGCAGTCCTCTTTTTATTATTAAATTATTATAGAGGAAAGAAATAAATAAGAAGAAAAAAGGTAATAAAAAAATAGTATATATAAAAAAAACAGAAAGGAAGAAATTATATAGGAAATAAATAAACGAGTATATAATAAAGAATATAGTAAAAGAAAAAGGGTAAAGGAAACAGTCTTTTATAGGGTAGTAGGGTTATAGTACGTACTTACTATATTTCGCACTTTTTATATATATGCACGTAACTTACCCCGCGAAATAAATTTATTCCCTCTTTTCCTCTTATACTTCTGCTTTTCTTCTTCTTTCTATACTTCTAATAACGCGGCAAAGCATTATTATTACTATTAAAAGTAAGTATAAATAAACTCTAATAGAGATAGTAGTAGTACTTTCCCGAAATCGTTATATAAGGCTAATAAAATATTCTAGAAATACTACTAAAGCTAGTAAAGAAACGCGGGAGTAGGGGCAGGGGGAGGGGCTATAGGGGTAAGCAGGGCAGTAGAAAAGGTAGGCCTTTAGGCAAAGATACCCTAATAAGAGAGATAATAGTTATTAGTAGTAATAATAATAATAATAATAATATTGCTCTAGGTCCTCCTTTGCGTACTTATTAGAGTAAGCAGAATTCTAGCTAATTAAATCGCAATTTTAGAATAATTTTCGCAATATTTCGTAAAGAGTATTAGACTAATTTTATATAAGTATCCTAGCCTTATTATTAAGCAGCTTGCTATTAATACCTCGGGCTCTAAAACGCATGCTACTACTTATAACGCTAAGTCGTTGCCTTTTCCTAGCTATAACTATACTAAAGACGCTAATAATAATAATAAGGACGCTTAAAACGCTAGGGGGGTCTTATTAAAACCTATAAACCCTAAGTTATAGTTAGCCGCGTAGGGAGGTAATAAGGATAGTCCCTTATTACTAGTATATCTCCTATCTAGCTTAGTAGCTGCCTATAGCTAATGCCTATTAGGAATAGGATTTAGCTATAGTAAAGAGCTATTTCTACTGCTTATTGCGGGGATTAAAGTGCAAGATAGTAAGTATCTCCTTCTAATATCGAGATAATTCTTAGCTAATATTAAATGCAAAGTTAGCACTAGAAGCAGGACGCGCTATATAGGCTCTAGCAGCATTTATCTAGATAAACTACCCTTTTAACGAGTTCTAAAAGGGGGAGTATACTAATTTAGCTCGGGCTGCTATATAAGCCTATTAGGAGTTTAGAATAAAAAAATAATCCTAAATAGTAGCTTAGCGGCTAGGGTCTTTAGGGCAAAATTAATAGGGAAAATTAGCAGGGGGCAAAAAAAATAAAATAAGCATAGCTAGGCAAAAAATTTAAGTATAGCTAGGCGCTAAAAAAAATTTAAATAGATTTAGCTAGGCAGATAATTTTTATTTGCTAGTTTGCCTAGGCTAAATTAATAAAAGAGATTCTTGCTTTCTAAATATAATAAGTATAGTTTTATTTTAAAATTAATTATGCATTTATATAAAAATATTTAGGATATAAAAATATAATCCTTTTAAAATAGAAACAAAATAAGTATAGTATAAAGGCAATATCTATTTAATTTCGGGTTAGTATTAAAATAAAGTGTTCTAAAAGTCGTAAAGAGTAAAAATAAAAGTAAAAAAATAATTAAAAAGGTTTCCCTAGAAAAAGAAATAAATCCCTCTAGGTATTTTAATTATTATCCTAAACGTTCTAGGTATAAGTTAAGGTCCTTAAGAGATTAAAACCGCGGGCTATAAGAGTCCGTTCCTTTCTAAGGATCTTATTATTATTCGAGGTTAATTTAGTCTTTTAAGCAGCTATTATACTATCTAGTACTATAAGAGATTAAAACTGCGAACTCTAGGAGTCCGTTCCTTTCTAGGGTAAAAGTCGTTTCCTAGCTTAAGTCTAGGTATTTATTTCCTAGCTAATCTGCATTTTATTAGATATAGGACTTATATTAATAGCTAATAGTAATACTAATTAGTATAAGTAGGGTATTAATATATATTAGTATAATATAAAAGAGGACTCTGCTTAAGTTAGCTTAGGTCTTTAATTTATTAATATTTGCTTATATTTTTCTCTCTTTTTTTTCCTTAAGGGAAGAAGGCAGAGTTTATATATATAGTTCCCTAATCCTAATCCTCTTTTTCTGCTTTATTTTCCTAATCTTACTACGATCTGCTTTTAATCTCGGAATAAGTTTAATCCGATTATACTACGAGTACTGCCTAAATATAGCCCTATTATATAATTAAATGCTTTATCTATGCGTACCTATCCCTAGTTATTTCCTTTAGGGGCAGATACGCGTTAAAACGCGTAGACGATTTGTATCGTGCATAGTTATATTTATACAGTACCTTACCCTGCTATAAGCGCTGTGCTTAGAGGGGTGTAGGTATAGATTAGGCCCTATTTGTAATATATGTTTTAAGTCTAATTATAAGCTTATTTCTTATCCGTCTAAGATAAAAAGATATGCATTTTAAAGCGTTTTAAAGGGGCTATAAAATTGTATAGGTTTTAGCTAATTAAGGTACCTATTATATATTTTATTAAGCTTTTTTATAGCTGTATTATTATATATACTCTTATAGACTTAGAGAGATAGCTTCCTCCTTAGTATAGCCTAAGCCTATATAAAATAATACGGAGACTATATAAACGCTCCTAGCTAAAATAACCTAGATAAGAGAAGAGATAGACTAACTATATTACTTACGCTCTTCTAACTAAGATTATAACTATTTCTATAAGGAGGCCTCCCCTGCTTTTAAAAGGCCTTCTATAGGAAACTTTATAGTATTAGGCAAGGCCGCCTAGCGGACTTTTACTATAGTAGGCGACCCGAACCCTAACTACTCGAATAAGGCTAAATCTTGCTATAAAGATATTAGGACTTTTTCTAAGAAAAAAGGCGAGTTTAGCGCTTTCCTAGTAAAGTTAAAAGATAAGATATAGACCAACTACTATATATTCCGTAATAAAAAGGACTAGATATCTTTCCTCTTCTAGTCTCTTAAACGCAGGGCGTAGAAAACTCTTAAGACCTAGTATAAGTTAGAAACCCGCCTTTTTTCCTACTTAGCTAAGATAGTCTAAAGCCTCGAGTTAGTATATAGTAACCCGAATAAATTTACTAAATCTATTAAAAAGCTATAGAGATTAAACTTCTTAATAACTAGCAAATAGGATATCTAGGAGTTTATTATAGAATTTAATAACTTAGCTATAAGGACCTAAAATCCTATAGACTAGTTAAAGTATTCTCTTTAGGACTACTTACTAGCTAGCATTAACCTAAGCTTTTTAACTAAAGCAAAAAACGACTGCTTTTTATATAAGAAATACTATAAGGCTATTAAAAATACTATTTTCTACTATAATAAAAGGCAGTATAAAGAGAATCCTATTCCCTAGTACGCGCTCCCTAATATAATAGAGTTCCTGCTTCCTCCTTTTCCTCTAACTAGAAAAAAGTAGTTAGAGCTAAGGATAAGGGGTAGGCACTTATAGAAGATAAAAAACAAGTATATTAAGGAAATAGCACTTATTTTATCTATAGAAAAAAAGGGCACTAGGCTAAAGATTGCCCTAACTGCTAGAAAGTCTCTAGATTAAAGAGATAAGCAACGCCCCTACTTATAGCAAAGAAGACGGACTCTAATAGTAACGAGTTAGGAAAAAAGTAGGACTATTATAAGGCTTTTTAATAGTCCTAAAGGTATTAGCAGAGAAAAGCTTAGAAAAGTCCTTTACTATTAATAGTATAATTTAATCTAATAGTATTAGCCTAAACGCTTCCTCCCTCTATAATACTAGAGCTTAAAACCGTTTTATAGTATCCCGAAGATTGGCTAAAAAGGCTATAAAAAGCCTTAAGGCTAAACTTTCCTCTATCTGCCTGTTTTCTCTTATTAATTTCTAAGGCCGCGATATAAGGGTTATAAACTAGCACCTAACTGTTACTTTTATAATCAATAGTTATACGTTCTTATAAAAAACATTTTAAATTACTAACTATAACTAGGATATTCTTATTAGACTTTAATAGATAGCTAAAAAGCATTTCTTTTTTAACTATTCCTCCTAGCGTTTTATATAGCCTAATAATCTACCCGCCCTTGCAAAGTATTCCCTAGCAATAATTTTACGAAATCTAACCCTTAGTAGCGGAAAGATCGATTCGGCTATATAGATAGATATTAAATAATAGGATAAGTTAATAAAGAAGGACGACTACTGCTACTAGATCTTATAAAGGCAGTAGCAAAATAATAACCTTATATTCCCGACTAGCTTAATAAAAAAGTACCTAACCCTAACTAATAACCTCGACCTAATTAATAACCCCGACCCGACTATAACTAATAATAATAACGCTGCCCTAGATAATAAATTCCTTTAGATATAATTAATCGGATCCCTTTAGGCCGACCTGCAATAGGCTTGCTAGAAGGATCTTATACCCTTAATACTAACTATTCTTATACCTCTTAAACTAGACTCTATACTGCTTAGTAAGGAGATTGCAAGACTTGCCCTAGCAAGCGTTATATATACTAGATAGAAGATTCCCTTCCCTGCTAGAGAAGACCCGGACTATATAACCCTTATATATAGTATAATTCCTCTAGCCCTTATATACTTAGGAGGCTTTTTTAGTAAAAAGAAAGCATATACCCTTGCTAGCCCTTGCCCTAGTTATAATATTATACTCGAACTTAATAAGCCTTTTAATCCTGCTAGCCCTGCTAACTGTTATATATATAATGCTAGTTAATACTCCCCTAATATACTAATTGTTTTTCCTAAATACAAAAAATCGCCTCCTAGTATTAGTATACCTTACTTAGCTCTTTTAGGATCTCTTAGCCTATAGCCTTTATAAGGCCCTTTAGCACCTAGACTAGACTCGTAATCGTTATTATTATTATTAGCAGGTTTTTTATTACTATTAGTATAGGCAGGACTACTATAGGCATAGCTAGGGCTAGGGCAGGCGTGGCTAGGACTAGGGGGAGTGCAACTAGGAGGACTGCGGCTTGCGCTATAAAACCCCTAGACTCCCTACTCTAATACTAGTTCTATACTTCTTATAGCTTTTAACTAAGTTAATACTACTATTACTATTAGATTAAACTCCTACTCTCCTAACTTAGGACCCTAGGGCGTATTTAATTTTGCTATATTAATAGTTCCTCTTTTAATATTAAATTTAATAGGTATTTATCCTTTCTCTATAATAGTAAAATCTATTACTTGCTACTATTAGCCTTTATCTTTCCTTATAAGCCTCCTACTCCTAACTTATTATCTAGTATTTTTATTATAAAGTCGCGTAATAATAATAACTAGCTAAGCGAGTGCTTACTACTAGTTAATTTTTGCTCCTACTATATAACCCCTAAGGATACTTACTAGTTTAATCCTAGCAAACCTGCCCTTTCTCGATAAGCCTATTAATATATGCCTTATAAAGCACTGCCTATAGTTTATTAGGCTCTACTATTGCTAGTATTAGTTAAGTAGGAATTATAATAAAGGGTAGGGCTGCTATTTTTCTGCTAAGTTACTTATTATTATTATTATCTTGCTATTACTTAGTTACCTATAGGGTTATATATTAGCACGCCGCCCTATATAATTATATTAGTTAACCTAATAATAGGCCGACTTTTTAAGTTAAAGGGCCCTTACCTTATAAGATAATAAAGGAGGAAGAAGGAAGGAGAGAGGGAAAGGAAGGAAGGAGAGGTTTATATACCCCTCCTAGAGCGGATTTACTATTATTCTAATTCTGCCGCCCTTTTGCCCTTACCGCCCTCCCCTCCCCCTCCCCCCTACCTTCTGTGCTAAGTTATCCCTACCCTTCCCTTGTCTTCCCTTATCTTCTTTATTCTTCGAGACTACCCTAGCGGGCAGCTGCCTTATACCTTACTATACTGCTGCGTTCCCCGCCTTGCGACCCTCTAGGGCGCAAGGCCTTTCTTTTGCTCTATTTGCTAGAGGTTTTTCCCCCTTTAGGGGGTTTTTCCTACTCGATATATATAGAGGTTCTAGATGCCTTTTACAGCCCCTAGCATATAATTAATAATAATAATCCTGCTAGCCCTTCTGCGTATAAAACGCTAGTTAAGTATCTACTATTAAGAAAAAGACTATTAACTACCTTTTCTTAATTAAATTTATCGAACCTAATACTAGCCTATATACTGCTCTTATCCTTTTTGCCCTAAAGCTATACTCGATTGCCTATAGGTTTTATATCGATTACTGCTAGATAAATAACTATTTAAAGACCTAGATGTCTCTTACGCTTTCTCTTAATAGTACTATATTTAATTGCTAAAAAGCCTAATATATTAAGATTAATATAATCTAAGCCTTCTATTATTTTAATCTTAACCCTAACTCTAAATATCTAACTATATTTTATATAAGATTTAGCACGTTTTGCTAGAAAGTTCTCCCTTTTAGCCTAAAGGTTAGTCCTGCCTAGTTCTAGAATTTTTTTAATACCTAGCTCTACGACCTTTTAGGCTAGTATACTAGACTACTAGTGCTTATACTAATAATATCCTAATCTATTTAGATAATAAAAAATAAAAGGCCTACTAGTTAGAATACTTTAAAGTTATTTAGCGCTTTTACTAAGCAAATCTATAAGGAGATATTAAGAAATCCTAGTTTAATATTATAAAAGTATGTAAAGGATCCGGGCTTTGCCCGGATCTTATATTATACTACGCGAGGATAACTTATCCACGCGCCCGGGCCGCGCGCATATAGCCCTACCTCCCTACTATATATTATATCTTTCCTTTCTTTTTCTTTATCTTTATTATTACTATTTAGGTCGCTATTCTATAGCAGTACTAGGCCAGATCCTTATAAATAATAAAGATTAATTCCCTTTTTTGCTTTTTTTTAACTATAGCGGACCCTAATATGCACTTTTAATTATCTTAGTAGGTAGCTAAGCTTTAATAAATTATTTTATAGCAGTAGGATACTATACTGCGGTTAGAATAATAGGAAATAGCGTAGTCGAGCCGCCCTAAGCGTAAGCTACTGCTGCCTAGATCGCCGTTCGATAGAGATAAGATATTATTCCTAGCGTAGCGCTCCCTTATAGCGTATAAGCTCGTTACTAACTAGGAGTTTATTAGCACTGCCTATAACTAGTAGGTATTTTTATACTAGCACCTTGCGTTATCCGTATAGGCTAAAGTAGCCCCTTTTTTCGAGTAAGGGGAGGAATATAGCTATAATACGGAGCACTTCCTTAACTACTTTAATAGCGTCTTCGCAGACCCCTACTATTAGCAGATAGCTATAGTAGAGCTAGAGAAACTCGTATAGTGCTTTACTAAGTCCTTTTTAGATTTTCTTATCTACTTTAAGGCTAAGTTATCCCTATTAGGTAGGGCTTTATAGAATAAAGTTATTAAAGTCTAATATCTTTATTACTCCTTTTTATCTAAGTTACGTTAATACTATATTAAGCGCAATATTCCTTATAATAACTATACTAGGGCAGTAATACGTATTAGGTCTATTGCTATTAATATCGAAGCCTTCTGCTTTAAGGCTTATTCTAACGCTAAGGGGGCTCCTCTAGCTAGCTAGACGCATCTATGCCCTAATACCCTAATAACGGATATCTATAGCGCAGGCACTTTTTTTTAACCTACTGCCTGCTATCCGCAATAGTCTAATACCCGCTGCTAAGCAATATAGGTTAGCTTGGATATAATTAAGCAGCGCTATATTAATAGTATATGCCTTTGCTATAGTATCCCTAGGCACTTCCTAAAGTCCTATAACCTTTATCTAGCGTATTGCTTATTTATATCGCGTATGCGTTTTATAAATATAATAAATACTTCTAATGCTTTTCTAGGCTAGGCGGGAAATATACTACCCCTATAATAAGTCTCTTACTAGGGGCAGGTAGTTGCGTTAAGGATATTAATAGTAGTTTAGTAATATAATTTAAGGAAATTAAAAGGGATATAGATACTATACTTTTTCTTTTTCCTATACTTATAAACTCTACTACTTTTATTAATACGCAGGCAGACTATAGCTATAATTGCTATACTGCTATAAGCGAATCGCTAGTTTAATATTACTAGCTTAAAAGAGTATATCTTCCCTAGCCGCGTATAGTCTAGACGGCTATTTCGATTAGTCGAGATTAGGATAGTTATTTTAAGGAGACGTTATTAATTTAGGATATTGTGCGTTTTATTACTAATATTAATAGGTAGCTTATGCTTATTATTATATACCTAATCCCTAGGCTAACGCAAGAATTTATTCTTAGCACCTTATAGCTTATGCGTTATAATATATTAGTCCGCGCTAGTAGGCGCGAGTTAATTATCTATTCCGCAAATAACTTAGTTATTTATAGTAGCGCTGCTTGCTAGGTTTCTAACCCTATAGTTACTATTATAGGTTCTACTTTTACTAGCCTTATTTACTAGGAGACCTATTATCCTAAGGGTTTCTAGTTCCTTATAACTAGCCTGCGCGAGATCTTATTAGCGCTCTATATTACCCCTACTCCTAAAGCGCCCCTTGCAATTTCCCTTTTATCTAAAGTCTCTAATTTTGCTAACCTTTTTAGCAAGGAGAAGGCTAGCGCCCTATCTTTTTACTATAGCAGCTAGGATTACTATATTCGCCTGCGTTATAACCCGGATAGTTCCTCGCCTGCTCTCCTATAAGGCCCTTTATATAATATACTATAGGAATACCTTCTCGAGGTTTGCTAGTAAATTACTAACTTAATAGATAAGGGGTAGATTTGCGTAAGCTTATTATTAGCGGCCGCTCTTATCCTTTTTGCTAAAAAGCCTAGGGATAGCTAGCGTTTCTATATCGATTATTGCGCTTTAAACTAAGTTATAAAGCAGGATTACTACCCGCTTCCCTTAATTAAGGAGACGTTATATAGCCTTTTAGGCGCCTATTAGTTTATAAAGTTAGATATCCGCGCTGCCTTTTATAAGCTACGTATTATAAAAGGTAATAAATATCTAACTACGTTTTATACCTAGTTTAGGCTTTTTAAGTAGCTTATTTGCCCCTTTAGCTTTACTAGAGCGCCTGCTTCTTTTTAGTAATATATTAATAACGCATTAGGTATATCCCTAGGCGACTTTATTATAGCGTATCTCGATAATATTTTAATCTATTCTAGGGGATTGCATGCTAACTACTAGGGTAAGGTCTAGGCTATTATAGATAAGTTATAGGCCATGGGTTTATTTCTAGATATTAATAAGTGCGCTTTTATAGTTAAGGAGGTTAAGTACCTAGGATTTATTATACATACTAGCCGCGAGATATATTCTAATCTAGATAAAGTAGCCGCAATATATAACTAGGAGGCGCTTTCCTATATTCGAGGTATCCGTAGTTTCCTTAGCTTTATAAACTTCTATTGCGACTTTATCCCTTGCTTCTTATATATTACGGCCCCTTTTATTAATCTAACTTATTATAAATATGCCTTTCTAGTAGATAGCCGAGTACTAGGCAGCTTTTAACTATTTTAAGGCCGTGTTTATTACTTATTCTATCTTAGCGTAGTAGGATCCTTGCTAGCTAATAGTTATTAAAACGGACTATTCTAGTAAGGCACTTAGTAGCTGCTTATTGCAAATAGGGAAGGATAAGATCCTCTGCCCTATTATATACTTTTCCTAGAAGCTTTAACCTATAGAGAGGAATTATACTATCTATAATAAGGAGCTCCTTACTATTATTACCTGCCTTAAAGCCTAGTTAGCTAAGCTATTTTAGCGAGGGGAGGAAGGCACCTACAGCACGCGCAGCCGACTCTAAGAGGCGTAACTTCCTTAGTAACACTTATATTAGCGGTTAGAATACGTAGGGGATCTCTATACACTAGTGTATATAGATATTGTAAATAGGAAAGACTCTAAAAACAGCAAAGTCTAAAAAGTAGGTAAGGAGGAACAAAATAATACAATAAAGCATAAAAAGCATTTAATTAAAAGGTTTAAAAGGTGCAATATATCTTAAAATGTTTATAAGGGTTAAAGGTTTAGTAATTTATTAAAGATAATAAAAGGCAGAGTTTTTATTTATAGTCTTCTCTAGGACTAAAGAAGTGCGATAAACGGCTTTTAGTAATAGCTTAAAGCTAAGTCTAAGGGCGAAACTTGCTTATCTTTATATCTAAAGGTAGTAGCTAGTCCTAATATATATATCTTAAGAACTGCGTTCCTTGTTCTAGCAAAGGCTATCCTTCTATTAGTAAGATAAGCGCGCCTATTACTGCTACCTAAGAGAGGAAGCTAATATAGACCCTTTTAATTAATTAGTTCCTGGCCTTTTTAACTTAATTAGATATAGTTATTCGCCCTTATTTTCTCGAATATCCTTTAGCACTGCTAAACTCCTCTCTAAGCGCAAAGCCGCAAAGAAAAGGAAAAAATAGTAACGATAGGAATAGAAATAAAAGTTAAATAATAAGAATAAAAAACAAAGGCGCGCGCGGAAATAATAGCAGTGCATATAAAAGAACACAAGCAACCCTATATAAAGATAAAAGCAAATAAGATATAAGGAAAACTGTATTAGGAACGGTTTAAGTCTTGCTTTGCTGCCCTCTTAGCTTGTAAAAGTCGTATCCCCTAGGGCCTATAGTATGCAATTAAGTGCTCTCTAATAGCGCTATAGATTTCTAGCCAAACTTCTCGACTTATAAGCCCCAGGGGTTAGAGGCTAATAAACAAATCGGACCTTAGGCTATGCGGGATTTATTGTAATTATTGCAACTTAAGTCGAGCTAGAGCTCTGCTAGTATACGCTATAATAGCTCCCGTAATACCTAACTTATCCCCTGCGCCCTTTTCTAACGGCTGGCAATCTTTAGTCTAGATAGTATAGTTAGTATATAGCTCGATCCTATGCATAGCTTAATTAAATAGATCTAATACGACTTCTTCTCTTCTAAGTTGCTCTACTATAGGTCCCTTAAAGTCGCTATAATCTACTAAATTTATTATAGGTGTCCGCTATAGAGCAATAGCCTTTAGCGTTACTACTAGCGTCTTAGCCTTTTTCGACGGGGTCTAATAAGGGGTCTTAGGTTAATTAAATGCCCTCTTTATTAGTTATTGCTCGCGCGTCCCTCTGCGCAGAATAGAGTTGGGTTCTTAAAGGACTAGTTATAGCGGGACTAGTATATAGAATTTAGGCTATAACTAGGCCCCCGATTATATAAGTATAGCTATAGTTACCTCCCCTGCTATTTTCTTTATAGGGGTCGCTCCTAATAGTGCTATTACTATTTTCTTCGCAATAGGCTTCTCTTTTTTAGCCGTTATTTTCTTTATAGCTAGTACAGCCTTTGCTCGCTATACTTTAATCCGAATTAATAGTAATATAGGGAGATCCGGTAAAGCTAAACCTAAGATAGAATTATTATCGCTAGTACTAAAAGGGTTACTAGGAGTCTTAGCCCCCGGGTCGCTAAGCTTAGAAGAAGTCTGTCTAGGATAGCTTATACGAATAGAATCTTCGTAATTAAATGCTTCGTTAAGAGCTGCCTCCTTATAATTAAATACTTCCTTATTATAGTCGACTATATTGCTAGTTTCCTCTTGCAGTATCGCACTTTAAAATTGCTCTATTAGACTAGCAACCGTTCTAGCAAGAGGGAAAGGGCCCGCTAGTTTATAATTAAGAGGTTCTAGAGCTTAGATCTAATCCTCCTATCGTAAAATTACTAAATCGTCGCCGGCTCCTTTACTATTATTAACTCGGAGCACCTTAGCCTAGCTAATATATCTAGCCTTAGGCTAATTCTTTATATATATAGTATACGTAAAATCCCCTCTTATCGGGCTCTATCCCCTTAGCCGGATCTTGTAGACTCCTCTATTTAGCAGTTACTATAAGGACGTTACTTATACCCTCTTATAAGTTTAGCGCTTTGCTTCTAAGGCAGCTTCTTATTCGTCTACCTTAGCTACTTACTTCTCTAAAGCATTCGTAGCCTTAATATATTCCTCTAGCGGCTCCTCTTCTGCTGCTAAGGCCGTATCCGCAATAGCTTAAAGTTCCCTAATTTAGCTAGTTAAATCCTAGTAGATCTCGTCGTTCTCGTTTATGCTAAAAAGACTGCTCTTATCCTCGGACTCTTTATTATTCGTATCCGCAGTAGCGAAAAAGTCCTTAGCAGGGAGGGTAATACTAGTAATATATCTATATACGAAGCTTTTATCTATAATAATACGGCAGTAACGAGCAGTATAATAGTTTTAAGTAAATCTCGCTAGGCTTAGTCCCCCTAGTATTATTAGCGTTAGTTATAGCTTAACCTCTATACTCTTTCTCTATTTCTACTATTAGAAGGGGAATCGAATTAGCAACCCCTTAATTAAATAGTCCCCTTTTATTCCTAACTTATTAGCTGCTATCTTATATAGGCTACTAATAGCCGTCTATAGGTATATATTATAATCGGTCGTATTATTATCTAGCTATCGAATAAGCTAGTCCTGGAAAAGGAGTTCCCCCTTTAGGGGAGCTATTATTTATTAACTAAACTATTTAGCTGCTACTTTTAGCACCTTTGCTAGTCGAACTATCTAACTTAGTCTAAGCCCTATGTATCTACGCACCTAGTATTAGAGGGCGATTAGAGCTAAGTAACTATACTCCTAACCGTATTCTTATTCTAAGGATCCGAGAAGGATAAAATCTATTTAATTAATCTCCTAGTATTTAGATAATAATAAGAACTATAATTTAGCCGTCCTTTTTACGCGCTAGATTCGGCTATTCCGTCTAGAGTCGAATATATATAAAAGTCTCGTCTTCTAATCCTAAAAGTATACTCCCTAGTAGTACCCGCCTAGTACGCTACTAGATATAAAATTAATAAGTCCTCTAGCAAACCTTAAACTACTTATATTTACTTTAAAGTCGAAAAAGGGTTTTTTAAACCTTACGTTTTTACGGAATAGTATATTCGTAGAGTCCTTGCAGTCGTCCTTAATATAGACTATTAGGGGCTATTCGTAGATATAGAATAAGGGCGCTATCCCCCTTGCAATAAGCTTTAAGATTGCTAGAGCCTTAAAGCTAGATAACTATTATAGCCTATTAGCTTTAATAATAAACTTTGCTAGATCTATATAATAATAGTTCTAGTCCTAGATATCTTTAAACTAGCTAATACTAACTATTTCTTAATCTATACTAAACCCCTAGAAGTTAATTAGGTAGTCGGTTTTAATCTATATATCCTCCGTTAGCTAGTTAGTTCTAGCGATATACTACGCGGGTTAATAGAACCCTAGGCCTTCCTCTAATATTTCCTTAAATATTAGTCTAGTGCTATTACTACTACTGCTAGTATATTAGCCGTATACTATTAGGAGTATTTTTTAGCTAAAGCTTTAATCCGGAAATAGCATTATCTAGTTAGCTTAAACCCTACTATTAATATATATGCTTATTATCTTCTCTATTCTATCGCGTAAGGGTGCTATTATAGCTATAAAACTTACTACTCGTAATAATTAAGAGGTATTAACGAGGAAAAGTAAGGGATTCTTTTTTAGGCGTAACGGGTAAGTAGTTTATTAGGTAGGCGTATATATTACTATAGTTATACCTAGGTATATATTCGGTCGGCTTTAGGCATTACGAGGCATTATGCTCTTACTAAGGAAAAGTAGGTCTTTAAGTTTGCTGCGCTAGAGCCCGCTTATCCCTCCCCTCCTTCTAAATAATTACAAAGATAAATAATAGCCTAGTTATAGAGACTATAGGATTAGAGGAATAAATAATAGCTCCTAAGCGAGGAAAGAAGTATTATTAAAAGAATTAGGAGATAGAAGGATCTAATAATAATAGTCCTAAGGGGCCTAGCTTGCTAAATATTACGTTACTTATTAGTTAGCTAGTAGTAACTAAGGAAATAATAGTGCTATCGACTCTAGTATAGTCTAGTTATATAGAAGTAAAGATACGCCTAATAATAGAATATATTAGAGTAAAAAACCGTTTAATTAAAGCTATTAGGTGCGTACTAATAGAACTATTCGTAGATATATTTAATATTTAAGCTATAGCATAAAGGCGGAAAGAA
The DNA here is from genome assembly GCA_001633055.2 of Ophiocordyceps polyrhachis-furcata BCC 54312. Lineage (NCBI taxonomy): Eukaryota > Fungi > Ascomycota > Sordariomycetes > Hypocreales > Ophiocordycipitaceae > Ophiocordyceps > Ophiocordyceps polyrhachis-furcata. Next base: position 96,144 of record LKCN02000009.1, read on the forward strand.
CTTAGGCTATCTTAGGGTGCTAGTATACATAGAGCTCGCATTTCGTTAGGAGGTCCTAGACTAAGCCCTATCCTTAGTAAAGGAAGAGATATTAGATATAACCCCTTTAGAGTACTTTATTAGCCGGTTCCTAGGTCCTCGGGAGCAAAGCACTATCGCAATAAAGTTAAAGGTGCCTTAGGTTACTTATATCCTAGCTAAGCTCGCCTATCCGTAAGGGTACTTTTTTAAGCAGTTAATTAAAGTCTATCGCCTTAAATACTATTAAGCTATTATTGTAGCAGTATTTAGCTAAAAGAACCCTCGAATATATAGGCATTATATCTAGTTATAGTCGACTATAATAACGTACTATAGGGAGCACGTCTTATCTCCCTTCTATAAGTGCGTTTCTATGCCTAGTATAGCGAACTTTACCTATACTAACTATATATAGAATAGAACTCGAGCCGCTACTTATAACTAGCGAGAAGTCCCTAGTTATATAGATAGCAAGGAAGACAGGGAGGCGTTATAGATAAGAGGTTGCTTTATAAGTAGCAAGGGTATCGCCGACTTAGCAGTAGCGTATAAGGATTATATAAACCCTCGCGTATCTCCTTAGTTAGTAAAAGATATACTAAACCCGTTTATAGATAATAGTCTGCAACCTAGCAAAAATAATAATTAGGTCGCTATTAAGGAAAAGGCCTAAGCAGCTAGAAAATAGTAGAGGCATTTAATTAAAAGCAGGGGCTTATAATAAAAAGAGAGATAAAAGAGAGGAGTTAGCAATATAGCTAAGTAAGGTAAATAAGATAAAAGAAAAAGGAAAATAATAGAAAACTAAACTCCTCCCTAAACTCCTATTTAAATAAAAAGAAGAGAAAAATTAGTCCTAAAATAGTAGCTATAAGATAGCACTAATATATAGGGACTTCTGCGCATCCGATATTTAAGGGAGTCGGACCTTAATTATCGATTATAGTTTTGCAGATATTAGCCTAACACTATCCGTAATAATAGATTCGTAGGTTAGCACTTTATATAGGATATTATAACTCCTTAGAACTATTTAATTAAGTTTATTGTTATATTAGGAAGAAGCAAGAAGACTATTAGTACTATTATAGTTATTCTTATTAGGAAGTAGTAGGCTTTGCGATAAGCAATTCTAGAGCAACTAGTTATTTAAAGAAGATTCCTACTAGCTATTTGCGTCTTATCTAAATGCCTTAAGGTAGTCTCCTAAAATAGTTTATTCTAAAGGAATCCTATCTAAGGTCTTAATCTAGTAGCTTCTAGTTACTTTAGCCCAGGATATAATATAAAACGGCTTATCCTAGCGTATCTTTAATTTCGAGATCCTCCTATAGTTAGTTACTCGCTAAATATCGTAAAATAGGACTAGATCCCTAGGTTAGATAGGTTAGTCCCTAATTATATATCGATTATTATTATTAGTACGCTTAGCGAGTCTAACCCTATATGCCGCAACTTTTAGACGCGCTTTATTAATATCCTCCTTTTTCCTCCCTAAAACTCTTATTCTAGCAGCGAGTAGATTAAGTAGTTCCTTAACTTCGTTCTACTAGATTAGCCGCTATATAGGGAATTCGACTTCTAAAGGCAAAACCGGGTCCTACCTAAATAATAAGTAAAAAGCAGATTAGCTATAGGAGTTTTTAATAGCAGTACGGTTAGCTAGGATCGCCTAGGGCAGAAACTTAACCTATTTGCCTGTTTTTCTAGCAAACTTCGCAAAGGCGCCTATAATAGACTAGTAGCCAACTTCTATAATAGTATTCGCTTTTAGGTTATAGCGTAATATTAGGATAACTTAGACTCTAAAGTCTTCTAGAATAGTGCGGAAAGTCGATTTAACTTCTAGTCTACTATTAATTATAGCCTAAATAGGGATGCCGAACTAGTAGATAATTAATAGCATAAACTTAGTTATTGCTACTATTATAAGGTCCTTAGCAGGGGCTACTTTAAGCTACCTAGTAAGATTATCCCTAGCCTTAAGCAAGTACTTATACCTGTAATTAGATAGTAAGTATTAAGCATTAAGGTGGATTTTAGCGAATAATTGCCCTAGTGCTATAGGGACTAATAGTTTACGAGGTTTCCGCGGATTATATAGTTAACACGTAGGGCAAACTAAGATAGTTATACTAATATAGTTCTAAAGCCCTGGCTACTAGTACCTTTCCTTAATATAGGTATAAGTAACTTAACGACCTTTATATCCTATTTGCTTATAGAATTTAGTAATAATAGCTTGTCGATAGTCCTTATTATCTATAACTAGACGTAGGAATCTTTCTTTATATATAGGTCGTTTTTATATCTAATTATTAGCAATTATAAATATTATTGCTCGGTTTTTAAAGCGTTAAAAGACTTAGGGCTTTATTAGTTAGGGTTGCTTTATTTCCCTTAGAAAGTCTATAATTCGATAATAAGTATCCGAAAGCATTTAATTAGGCAAGGAACTCTAGATAGAATTTAAGTACAGGTCGATAAAGTCCTTAGAGTCGCTATCCTTTTCTCGTTTAATCTGGTCGATTTCTATAGTCGGTTTGCGGGATAAAGCGTTAGCAATAGGGTTTTTCTTACCCGAGATATACTAGACTATAAAATTAAAAAGAAAAATATAGCTAACCTAACGAGTAACTATTGCTCCCGGAACGTCTTTTAAAGAACCTTTTAACTAGTTAATAAGGACTCGTATATCTGTTTCTAAAATAAAATAAACCCTATAAAGATAAAAGCAAAGTCGACGTATAGTATATAGGACGGCCTTATATTCCCTCTTTATAGTATTATAGTTAGCCTTTGCAGGGTTCTAAATACTGCTTTTAAATTGCATAGTCCGTTAGATATTATCTATTTTTTAGAATAGGACTGCCCCCTATCTAGTAGCGCTAGTATTATATATAAAGATAATTTCTCTATAGTTTAGTCCTAGATTAAGTAGTACTAGGAACTAAGGGTCTAAAAAAGGCGCTTTTAGGTCCGCTATTGCTTAAGAGTATTTATTAGTCTATTCGAAAGCCGCGTCCTTTTTAAGTAAGGAGGTTAATAGCTTTACGATTTAAGCGAATTTAGGGATCTAGATTTAGTAAAACCTAATAAGACTAAGGAAATAACGAACTTAGCGGATAGAATTATACTTAACCTAGGACTTTAGTTTATCGACCTTATAGTCTACTAGCTTCCTGCTATATATGCCGACTATATACCCGGCTAGTTCTATCGATGTTTAATACTATTAGGACTTCTTCTTAGCAATAGTGCAGCTAGTAAGCTTAATATTAATAAGTACCTTATTAAGGGAGATAAGGTGTTTAAAGATATAACGCTAGATTCTAGGTAGGGCTTCCTTATTATTATATATTATTTCTAGGCCGCGGATAGAGATATTATCGATAAATATATTACATACCTTAGGGATAAGATCGAATAGGATCTACTATATAACCCTTATAAATTAACTAACTAAATTCGTTGCTCCTATTAGTATAGTGTATTAATAAAAGAGGCTAATTAGTATAGCAAAAGTAGTATAATCTTAGCTCCTCGGGTCTAAAAGCATTTAATTATAGCCTAAAAAGAAGTCTAGAAGCGTAAGGATCTTATAGGTAGCAAATTATTCGCTAAATTTGTCTGCATAAGGAAGTAGGTTAGCATCCCGAATTATATAACTATTAAGCATTATAACTAAGTTAATAAGTTATACCCCTCTATCCTTCTTAGCAATAACTATATAGTAGTTCTAGTATAACGTATAGCTAGGTTCTAATACCCTATATTAAACTCTATTCTTAAGTAATTTAACTACTTATAGTAATATCGCTTTAGGGATATTAATAGGCTTAGCCTACTATGCCTTATGCTTAATAACTTTAAATACTACTAGCGGGGCAACTAATAAGTCGACTTAGCCTCGTTTACTATAGTCCTAGGAAAGTACAGCTTCCTAGTTAAAGAGGATTGCTCTAAGCAGACCCTATTCCGCGTTAGATAGAGTCTCTATCGTTCTTAGCCGAATTTCCTCTAAGCGATTAAAAGTAAGTCGTTCGCCCTTTAGTATATCCGAGAACTTGCTAGTAATATATTAATTAAATAGTCTATTAGTATAGACTCGGTCCTTAACTAGGTCCTACTTCTGCATTTTCTAGGAGAAGTTTCTAATAGGAATAGATCCGTCTAGTTAGACGTTATTAATAGGGCGCTTTTTATCTGCTTTCTGTTTATATATAGTGCTAATAATTAGGGTAGCCTGCTATTAGGCTAAGTTATCCTAATATTCGATATCCTAAGCAACCTTTAGTATTGCTATAGCTTTAGAGCTTATAGTTAGGTCGCTATTATTAACTAGTATATCTAAGATATCTAAAAATATCTCGTAGCTAATTCTAAAGGCTGTAACTTCGTCCTCGGGGTCTAGGGATAATTAATTAAATCCTTTCTAGGTAATAACTGTAAGGGTCTAGCCTAGTACTACTGCAAAATAGCGACCTAAATAGTAATAATAAAGATAAAGAAAAAGAAAAGAAGGATATAATATATAGTAGGGGGGTAGGGCTATATGCGCGCGGCCCGTACGCGTAGATAAGTTATCCTCGCGTAGTATAACAAGATCCGGGCAAAGCCCGGATCCTTTATATACCCCCTTAGCTATAGTTACCCCGCCTAATATAAGAGAGCGGAAAAAACAAAATCTATATATCGCCCTAACCTACTATAACCTAGGGATTAAAATAAAATAATATAAACGCGTACCTCTATAATATCTATAATATCTATATACTATAACGGATGCAGAGTATTACTAGAATTATATAAATTAAAGACTTACTTATAATAACCTATACTTAGCTTAGAAAAAGAACTATATTAACGACCCCTAGCCTATTGCCTATATAGGCAATAGGGACCTTTATTATAGAAAGGGATTTAAATAATAAGGATAATACTAGCCCTAAGGAGGTTGCCTATCTATATACCCTATACGTAGGGGATTTATATAATAATAGCGAGGCCGAATATATACGCAGGCGTAAAGCCGCCTGCACGACGTGCTATTAGTAGCAGAGATAGTACCTATAGGAAAGGCACCTCTTTGCTACTAACGCATATTTGCAGCGGCTAGTTCGTAACCTATAGGAGATATTATAGGCAGGACGAGCTATTTTAGTCCTAGCTCGAGTTCGTAGTAGCAATACCCCTAGCTAGCGTGCTATTTTAACGCTAGTATTTTAGGCCTGCATAGAGAGGCTGCAGAATATACTTACGGCGGCCTGTTTTACGCCTTAGCCGACTTAAGACGCGTTCGCCCCCCTAGCCTCGCCTAGTAATAATAATAATAATAATAATAGTAATATACTAGTCCCGGCCTCTACTGCTATTATAATACCTGCTTACCCTACTACCCCCTAGCGCGGAATAAACCCGGCTATAGCAGTAATATACTAATAGCAGTAGTAGTAGTAAGGCTTAATTGCCTATAGGCTAAATAGTTTTACTACTTAGCAGGAGGAGGCTTTTTACTACTAGGCGGATATTTAATAAGCAATCCTAGATAACTAGGAGCAGTAGCAGTCTAATATACGCTAGGCTAACGCTATAATACTTGCCGCCCTATAAGGGCTTATAGCTATTTTATCCCTACTAGTATTAGCTAGGTCTAGGTTTATGCTATCCTTTTTAGCTAATTCCCTAATATAGCCCTCCCCTGCCTTATAACGCCCTATTACTAATACTACTAGCACTACGCGTAGCTATATCCGCTATAGATTGCTTAATATACTAACTTGCGCCCGCTAGACTAGCAATCTAAACCCGTAAGGTTAATAGACGCAGCTAGAAGAGGACGAGGTAGAGGAGGCGTAAAAGGGGGAAAGGGGGGAAAAGGGGATAAGGCAGAAGCAGCAAGTAGCAAAAAGGGGAGGGGCAATAGTATAGGAGTATATAGCTAAATAAACTAGGGTCTATTATATATATACGCGTTACTAAACTTAGCCTCGAATTATAATAATGCCTTATAATCCTATATACTCTCTAAAGGCTCTTAAATAGGCGTTATATAGCTATACTACTTAACGAGAATAGAATAGCGCGGGAGTAAGTTTGCTAATTACTAACCCTAAGTATTCTTAGTAGCAAGTACTTCCTTAACCTCCTACTTATAAAAAGACGGGTTATTATTAGATAAATAGAGAAAAGGGTCTAGCTAGGAGTCTATATATAACTATAAAGGCAATAGGTCTAACGTAGTACGTTTAAGCAAGTTAATATAAAAAATAAGGTAAATACCCTATAGTATATTAAGCATAATAGTTAGGGGGGATAGAATAGTAATAATATAGTACTTAGCCTAGAGATAGTTAAGCTTTCTAAAAAAATAGTTAAAGCAAATATAGTATATATCTAGCTAAATAAGATTTCTAACCTAGAACCTCTTAGCTAGATAACGCATAGTATTAAAAGAGTCCTGCTACTACTACTACGCCTATATAATACTAGCCTATACTAAGTCTATCCCCTCTTTAAAGTACTAAAGGAAGGTAATAGTATGCCCCTTAGGCAAGGCAGAGGAAGCGGATAAGGACTACTCGATTTTAATTAAGGGAATATTAAACCTATATAAGAGATAATTTAGGCTAAGCCTAGTAACTAACGACTTATAGTTATTTAACGCAAGCTAGTAAGCAGGGAGGTAATTAGGCTAATTTAACTAAGAAAAGGCTACTATATAGTAGAGGATAGCCTATACTTTTTAGTTAGTATGCTTTATACTACTATCTATCTGCAGGTAATAGGATATAGAGAGAAGCTGCTAGACCCTAATAAGATAGCAGAGTTCGGACTAGAAACTCCTAGTCTAATTCGAACTATAATCTAAGATTAACTATATAGGGAAGCTATAAAAGCGCTACTAGGTTAAAATAAAATAACGCGTATAAGCCTTAGCGTTTATAAATATTATAGCCTTAAGCTAAACGTACTTAAAAAGCTAGTCTATAATAACTATAAAGAAACGCAGGGAGTTAGGAGAGTTAGCTAGGAGGTTAGTTATAAAATTAATTAAAATTATAGACTAAAAATAGTTAGCAATTAAAAAGGGTTAAAAAAGGCCCTAATAATAGCAATAGTAGAGGTAATCCCTATAATAATAATAATTACGTATAAAACGCGCAATATCCTTAGATATCCCCTCCTAGTAAAAGTCGCGTTAGAGGAGTTAAAATATAATATTCTTCCTAAAGTAGCTAGTAAGAGGCGAGTTATAAACGCGCTAGATTAAGGATATAGTAAGAGGTTCCTAGCAGGGGACCTAGAGATAGCTATAGAATTATAGGAAGCTAGTAGCAGAAATAGCATAATTTGCTACTTATTTATAGGTATAAGCCTTAGGGGGGAATTTCCTTACTACTAAGCATAATACGTTAAGGCAGATAGTATATAATAGGTTATACTATAAAGCAGAACGCTATAACTCCTGTAAGTATATATTAGGGAAAAGAGTAGGGGAATTAGTAATATTAAGGGGAGGAAGAGAAGCTATTAATAGGGAGGGAGGATAGTCTAGCAAGGAGTTAGTCGCAAGAGGCGGAGAAAGAACCCTAGATACAGGCTAGTAAGGAATACGCGCCTATTAATAAGGGACGCTTGCCTATAGCAGAGCTATCTAAAAAGCACGAATCGAGAGGGGCTATATAATCCGGCTAAAATAAAAAGGCGTATTACGGCACTCCTAATCGCGCTAGGAAAAAGCATTAGAACGCGCTGCCTGCAAGCTAGGGCAGTAATAAAAGTAAAAGTTAAATAAAAATAACGTTTTAGCCTACTATACCTAACGTTTTAATATCTCTTTAAGGGTAGTAAAGTACTTAAAGGCCTTATAATCCGTTAGGATTATAAAAAGCTTAGCTATACTACGCAGCTTAGCTGACTAGGCTTTAAGGCAGGCAATAATAGCAAGGAGCTCCTTATTATAAATAGTATAATTCCTCTCTATAGGTTAAAGCTTCTAAGAAAAGTATGTAATAGGGCGGAGGATTTTATCCTTCCCTATTTATAATAAGCAGCTACTAAGTGCTTTACTAGAGTAGTCTATTTTAATAACTATTAGCTAGCAAGGATCCTACTATGCTAAGACGGAATAAGTAATAAACGCGGCTTTAAAGTAGTTAAAGGCTGCCTAGTACTTAGCTATCTACTAGAAGGGCATATTGCAACGAGTTAGATTAATAAAAGGGGCCGTAATATAAGAGAAGCAAGGGATAAAGTCGTAATAAAAGTTCGCAAAGCTAAGGAAACTACGGACGCCTCGAATACAGGAAGGCGCCTCCTAGTTACGTATTATAGCTACTTTATCTAGGTTAGGATATATCTCGCAGCTAGTATATATAATAAATCCTAAGTACTTAACCTCCTTAACTATAAAAGCATACTTATTAATATCTAGAAATAAACCCGTAGCCTATAACTTATCTATAATAGCCTAGACCTTACCCTAGTAGTTAGCACGTAATCCCCTAGAATAGATTAAAATATTATCGAGATACGCTATAACGAAGTCGCCTAGGGATATGCCTAACGCGTTATTAATATATCGCTAAAAAGAAGCAGGCGCTCTAGTAAGGCTAAAAGGGCAAATAAGCTACTTAAAAAGCCTAAACTAGGTATAGAACGCTATTAGATATTTATTACCCTCTATAATACGCAGCTTATAAAAAGCGGCGCGGATATCTAACTTTATAAACTAATAGGCGCTAGAAAGGCTATATAGCGTCTTTTTAATTAAGGGAAGCGGGTAGTAATCCTGCTCTATAACTTAGTTTAAAGCGCGATAATCGATATAAAAACGCTAGCTACCCCTAGGCTTCTTAGCAAGAAGGATAAGAGTAGCTGCTAATAATAAGCTTGCGTAAATCTACCCTTTATCTATTAGGTTAGTAATTTGCTAGCGAACCTCGAGAAGGTATTCTTGCTATATATTATATAAAAGGCCTTACGGGAAAGCAGGCAAGGAACTATCCGGGTTATAACGCAGGCGAATATAGTAATCCTAGCTGCTATAGTAAAGTAGTAGGGCGCTAGCCTTCTCCTTGCTAAAAAGGTTAGCAAAGTTAGAAACTTTAGATAGGAGGGAAATTATAGGGGGCGCTTTAAGAGTAGGGGTAATATAGAGCGCTAATAAGATCTCGTATAGGCTAGTCGTAAGGAACTAGAAACTATTAGGATAATAAGTCTCCTAGCAGATAAGGCTAGTAAAGGTAAAGCCTATAATAGCAACTATAGGGTTAGAAACCTAGCAGGCGGCGCTATTATAAATAACTAGGTTATTTGCAGAATAGATAATTAACTCGCGCCTGCTAGCGCAGACTAATACGTTATAACGCATAAGCTATAAAATGCTAAGAATAAATTCCTATATTAGCCTAGGGATTAGGTATGCAATAATAAGCGTAAGCTACTTATTAATATTAGCAATAAAACGCATAATATCCTAAATTAATAATATCTCCTTAAAATAACTATCTTAATCTTAACTAATCGAAATAGCTATCTAGACTATACGCAGCTAGGGAAGACGTACTCTCTTAAGCTAGTAACGTTAAACTAGCGATTCGCTTATAGTAGTATAGCAATTATAGCTATAATCTGCCTGCGCGTCGATAAAAGTAGTAGAGTTTATAAGTATAGGAAAAAAAAAAGGCATAGTATTTATATCCCTCTTAATTTCCTTAAATTATATTGCTAAACTACTATTACTATCCTCGACGCGACTACTTGCCCCTAGCAAGAGACTTATTATAGGGGCAGTATATTTCCCGCCTAGCCTAGAGAAGCATTAGAAGTATCTACTATATCTATAAAACGTACGCGTAATATAAATAGGCGACGCGCTAGATAGAGGTTATAGGACTTTAGGAAGTGCTTAGGGATACTATAGCAAAGGCATATACTATTAACGCAGCGCTGCTTAATTATATCCGAGCTAACTTACGTTGCTTAGTAGCAGGTATTAAACTACTATAAATAGCAGGCAGCAGGTTAAGAGGAAGTGCCCGTGCTATAAATATCCGTTATTAGGGTATTAGGGCGTAGACGCGTCTAGCTAGCTAGAGGAGCCCCTTTAGCGTTAGAATAAGCTTTAAGGCAGAAGGCTTTAATATTAATAGTAATAGACCTAATACGCGTTACTGCCCTAGCGTAGTCGTTATAGGGGATATTGCGCCTAATATAGTATTAATATAACTTAGAGAAAAGGGAGTAATAAAGGCGTTAGACCTTAATAACCTTATTCTATAAGGCCCTACCTAATAGGGATAACTTAGCCTTAAATCGAATAAGAAAATCCGAAAAAGACTTAGTAAGGCGCTATACGAGTTTCTCTAGCTCCGCTATAGCCGTCTACTAATAGTAGGGGTCCGCAAAAATGCTATTAAGGTAGTAAAGGAAATACTCTATATTATATCTATATTCCTCCCTTTGCTCGAAGAAAGGGGCTACTTTAGCCTATACGGATAGCGCAAAGTGCTAGTATAAAAATACCTACTAGTCGTAAGCAGTACTAATAAACTCCTAGTTAGCAATAAGCTTATGCGCTATAAGGGAGCGCTATGCTAGGAATAATATCTTATTTCTATCGAATAGCAATCCGCGCAGCAGCGGCTTGCGCTTAAGGCGGCTCGACTATGCTATTACCTATTACTCTAACTATAGTATAGCATCCTGCTACTATAAAACGATTTATTAAAGCTTAGCTACCTGCTAAGATAATTAAAGGTGCATATTAGGGTCTACTATAGTAGAAAAAAAAAAAGCAAAAAGGGAATTAATCTTTATTATTTATAAGGGTCTAGCCTAGTACTGCTATAGAATAGCGACTTAAATAGTAATTATAAAAATAAAGAAAAAGAAAGGAAGGATATAATATATAGTAGGGGGGGTAGGGCTATATGCGCGCGGCCCGTACGCGTAGATAAGTTATCCTCGCATAGTATAACAAGATCCGGGCAAAGCCCGGATCCTTTATAATAACTATCTCCCCTCTACCCTCTTTCGAAATAGTCGGTTTAGTATTAGAAAGCGTAATAACGGAAGTTAATAGAAGCAAAATCGGATATTTATTATCCTACTGCAGAGGTCTAGCGACTAGGGTAATAACGCGAGTAGAGCTAAAAAAATAGCGAGTATAGAGGTTGCTAGTCGTAGTCCGATAATTAAAAGAAAGTTTAGTAAGACGTATAAAAGGCATACTAAGGATAAAAGGAATAAGAACGTTATTATTATAAATAAAAATCCGAATCGGAATATAAATAGGACTAAAAAAAATAACTGTATCCGTAATCGCTATAAGCTTAGTCTGCTTCTTATTAAAGGATATAGTATTAACCTAGATAGGGCGGTATTCTAAGTTAAGGTCGCGGGCCGTACTAGCAGTAAGGATATTCGTCTCGGTACTAGTATCTAGAAGGGCTAGCATAATAGGTAATTTAAGGCTGCTAACGCGGACTTATATCTAGGGGAGATCCTATATTATCTTAGGAGTATCGAACAGGGAAATAGCAGCAGGCAAAACCTAAGGGGAATTAGGGACCCGAGAGGGCTAACCTATAACTAAAGTATTAGGGACTTAATTAATAAAAATTTCTTAGGAAATATAATCTATAGCACTAAAAGGTTGTTCGTCCTGCACTATTAGGTATTAATTAAGAGGTTGCAGTAGGATATTATCTAGTTAGAGTATATTAATATTAAGGCTATAATAAATTTCTTAGATAAAGTCTAGAGGGTTACTATTAACTAAGACCTTAGGCTTAGGTTCGATTTAAAGGCAATAAGTGCCGCTAGACGCGGGTTGTTTTTCGATTATTACTACCTTATCTGTAAAGGCTTCGTAGTTAACCCTATCCGCTTTATTTATAAATTATTAAGCCGCAAGATATCTAAATTTAGGGATAAGGTAAATAAGATTAGCGATAGAGATTAGGATTTTCTTTAAAACTATTTTATTAGCAAGCATATTAGTTACTTTATCCTTCCGAAATTCAGGGTTAAGTCGATAACGAAGGTTAGTTGCTACGAGGAGAGCCTTTTTTCTAGGCGCCTTTCTATTAATTAATATTAGTATTCTGTTATATAGCTTCCTTAACCTGGGCTAGTAGTAATCCGCTAGAAGGTCGTATAGTGGAAGATTATATCTATAATAGACTATTAGTAGGCGTTTGCGGAATAACTTTATTATCTAGAACTTCCTTAACCCTAGGCCTTTTTAATTCGTTAGCGTTAACTGTAATTTAAGTACTATTAATATAGACTATTTAATTAACTCGCGGCTCGTTATATTAAATTATAATAACCGAAGTTATAGGGCTAGACGCATCTATTACTAGGGGAAGGGTCTAACAAGTTATCTTATTATAGTTAGTAAAGCTCTAAATAATCTTTTATTCCTTTTTAGTAGCCGCCTAGTTATACGCAGGCACCGCTATAGCTTTTACTTTAGCTAGCAAATAGGAAACAAAAGATAGAGGATAGGCATTAACCTAATAAACTAGAAGCTAACGGATATAACTTCTAGCGCTAATAAACTTATATCCTAAACTCGGTAGCACTTAGCTAAAGAGTGCAGCGGAACTAAGGAAGATTTTACTAGTACCTAGGTTATATCGACTAAACCTAAGTTCCTTATTATAGGTACCTAACAGGCAATTATTAGCATAGTGCGTAGGTTCGTTGCAGTAGTAATATTGGTAATTCCGTTAGCCGGAGATTATATTAATAGCAATATCTCGATTATCTGCATCCGAGGAAGCTTCTACGTCCTGCCCCTAGACCCTGGCCGTAATAATTAGCCGACTATAAAAACCTAAGGCGTATCGATTCCTTTCTCGGTTCGTTAGACTATAAAGCTTATCCTAAATATTAGCTATATTAATCGATAGGGAACTTAGCTATTTTATAAGGTTATCGACCTTAGTAAGCACTGGGTTAGGGGCTGTTGTCTTCTTATTAGCCTTGTTAAAGGACTTTTTATAGATCCTTTTAGGAGACGTAAGTCGTTTTTCTTTAGGAAAGAACTTTATAGCTTCCTTATAACCCTGCTAAAGCTTTTAATTATAAGCTTTAGCGGCGATTTAACGACGAGAATCCTCGAGGTACGGCTCTAGAAAGGTTAAAACTTTATCCGTAAAAGTGCTATATTTAAAAGCCGTTAATTTTCTAATATTAAGACCGCTTTTAGCTAGAACTCTAACTCGTATCTAGCGTAGCAACGCGTTATAGATATTTCCGGATTCCGTAGTAGTATCCTAATATTTATCGCTATTCTTCTTACGGCAGAGATAATTATAGGTTTAAATCTAGTTAGAAACCTGTTCGTACGTTTCCAGGCGTTTAGTATTATAATTGCAAAGCCTTTCGTCTAACGTGTCCTTCTAAGCCGAGTCTAAAGCGCTATAATATTTAATTAAGGCCTCCTTAGCTGTTTTCTATAGTCGATCTTCCGTTAAGATTTTTATATTCGTAGCCTCTTTCTTAACTATATACTCTTTAAGCTAATCTACCTTCGAATTATCGCTAATACCTATAGTAGCTATTTCCTTCTTAAAGCGGTTAAGGAACTTAGTTATATTATTGCCTATAAACTTAGTAATCGGCGGGAAGGCAGGCTAGATACTAATAACCTGAGTTTTAGCTATAGTCTTACTAACTATAGCTATAATGCGTTAAATATCTTCCTCGTTGCTAGCTATCCTGGCATAATTAACTAGTTTAGCAGATATTTTAGAAGTAGGAGTTTAAATTTCGGATAAAAACAGTAAAGTTTATTTAGAAAGATTAATAGATTTCTTTAGCATAACTTATATAATAAATATTAGGATAGAAAGAAAACTAGAAGGATAAATTCTAAGTAGATATATCTAGGTAATAATAAGAAAGCTCGTAGTAACTAAACTAAATTAAAGGATATATCCAAGTACGAGAAAAAGCGTTATTAGAAGATAGAGTATTAAATAATTAGTAAATACGGTCTAGGATTCGGCGACTTAAGTCGATATCGGTTAATAGATTAGTTATAATATCTATTAATTAATTAGTTCTTGCGTTGCTTCCGTCGATAAGAGCGCTTAGGTTGCTTATAATAGGATTATTAGTAAACTAGGGTCTATAATATTAGGAGTACTATAATATAGCCTTAACTAATATCGATTAATTAAGTTAAATATTAGTTTCTTTTTCCTAATATATTATTAGTTATTATCCTTTAGTTTAGCGCTAATCGGTTTAGAAGGTCTAATCTTTTAGCAGGTAGTTATTATTATTAAGATAGAGTTCCCTTATCCCCTCTAGTTAAGTCGTTATAATCCCTAGTAGGTAGTTATAACGACCTTTTTATCGAGACTAAGGGAATTACGCCCTGGAGACTAGTTTTAGCGAGGGGAGGAAGGCACTTATAGCACGCGCAGCCGACTCTAAGGGGCGTAACTTCCTTAGTAATACTTATATTAGCGGTTAGAATACGTAGGGGATCTCTATACACTAGTATGCATAGATATCGTAAATAGGAAAGACTCTAAAAACAGCAAAGTCTAAAAAGTAGGTAAGGAGGAACGAAATAATATAATAAAGCATAAAAAGCATTTAATTAAAAGGTTTAAAAGGTGCAATATATCTTAAAATATTTATAAGGGTTAAAGGTTTAGTAATTTATTAAAGATAATAAAAGGCAGAGTTTTTGTTTATAGTCTTTTCTAGGACTAAAAAAGTGCGATAAATAGCTTTTAGTAATAGCTTAAAGCTAAGTCTAAAGGCAAAACTTGCTTATCTTTATATCTAAAGGTAGTAGCTAGTCCTAATATATATATCTTAAGAACTGCTTTCCTCGTTCTAGCAAAGGCTATCCTTCTATTAGCGAGATAAGCGCGCCTATTACTGCTACCTAAGAGAGGAAGCTAATATAGACCCTTTTAATTAATTAGTTCCTGGCCCTTTTAACTTAATTAGATATAGTTATTCGCTCTTATTTTTTCGAATGTCCTTTAGCACTGCTAAACTATATAGTATAGCTAAGCTTTTTATAACCTTTATAGACTATAAGGCCCTTAAGCACTTTACTACCTTTAAGGAGATATTAGAATATTAGGCATAGTAGGCTAAGACGTTATTTTTATTTAACTTTTACCTTTATTACTGCCCTAGCTTTTAGGCAGCGCGTCCTAATGCTCTTTCCTAGCGTAATTAGGAGTACTATAATACGCCCTCTTATTTTAGCTAGATTATATAGCCCTTTTTAATTCGTGCTTTTTAGATAGCTCTACTATTATAAGTAAGCATCCTTTATTAGCAGGCGCGTATTCCTCGCTAGCCCGCGTCTAGGGTTCCTTCTCTGCCTTCTATAATAGACTCCTCGCCAGACCGTCCTCCCTCCCTATTAGTAGCTTCTATTCCTCCCCTTAACGTTACTAATTCCCCTACTCCTTTCCCTAATATATACTTATAAGAGTTATAGCGTTCTGCTTTATAGCACGACTTATTATACGCTATCTGCCTCGACGCGTTATACTTAGTAGCGAGGAAGTTTCCCTCTAAGGCCTATACTTATAAATAGGTAGTAGATTATACTATTTCTGCTACTAGCTTCCTGCAATTCTATAGCCATTTCTAGGTCTCCTGCTAGGAACCTCTTACTATATCCTTAATCTAGCGCGTTTATAACTCGCCTCTTGCTAGCTACCCTAGGAAGAATATTACGTTTTAACTCCTCTAATACGACTTTTACTAAAAGGGGATATCTAAGGATATTACGCGTTTTATACGTAATTATTATTACTATAGGGATTACTTCCGCTATTGCTATTATTAGGGCTTTTTTTAACCCTTTTTAATTATTAACTATTTCTAGTCTATAATCTTAATTAATTTTATAACTAACCTCCTAGCTAACTCTCCTAACTCCCTGCGTTTCCTTATAGTTATTACGGACTAGCTTTCTAAGTACGTTTAGCTTAAAGCTATAATATCTATAGACGCTAAGGCTTATACGCGTTATTTTATTTCTACCTAGTAGCGCTTCTATAGCTTCCCTGCGTACTTAATCTTAGATCGTAGTTCGAATTAGACTAGGAGTTTCTAGTCCGAACTCTGCTATTTTATTAAGGTCTAGCAGCTCTTATATACGTCCTATTACCTATAGACGAATAGTAATATAGAGCATACTAACTAAAAAGTATAGGCTATCCTCTTTTATATAGTAGCCTTTTCTTAGTTAGATTAGCCTAATTACTTTCCTGCTTGCTAGCTTATATTAAATAACTGCGAGTTATTAGTTACTAGGCTTAGCCTAAATTGCCTCTTATATAGGTTTAATATTCCCTTAATTAAAATCAAGCAGTCTTTATCTGCTTCCTCTGCCTTGCTTAAAGGGCATGCTATTACCTTCCTTTAGCACTTTAAGAAAGGGATAGACTTAGTATAGGCTAGTATTGCATAAGCATAGTAGCGTTAGTAGGATTCTTCTAATACTACGTATTATCTAGCTAAGAGGTTTTAAGTTAGTAATTTTATTTAGCTAAATATATACTATATTTGCTTTAACTATCCTTTTAGAAAGCTTAACTATTTCTAGGCTAAATACTATATTATTACTATCCTATCCCCCCTAACTATTACGCTTAATACGCTATAGGGTATTTACCCTATTTTTTATATTAACTTGCTTAAACGCGCTGTATTAGACTTATTGCTTTTATAGTTATATATAGACTCCTAGCTAAACCCTTCTCTCTATTTATCTAATAATAACTTATCCCTTAATAAGTAGGAGGTTAAGGAAGTGCTTACTACTAAAAATACTTAGGGGCAGCAATTAGCAAACTTACCCCTATGCTATTTTATTCTTATTAAGTAGTATAGCTATATAACGCCTACCTAGGAGCCTTTAGAGAGTATATAGGATTATAAAGCATTATTACGTTTTAAGGCTAAGTTTAGTAATGCATATATATATAATAGACCCTAGTATATTTAGCTATATACTCCTATACTATTATCCCTCCTTTTACTACTGCCTGCTGCGTCTGCTTTATCCCCTTTCCCCCCTTTTCTCCCCTTACGCCTCCTCTGCCTTATCTTCCTCTAGCTGCGCTAGCTAACCCTACGGGTTTAGGTTACTCGTCTAATAGGCGCGGGTTAGTATATTAAGCAAGCTATAGCGGATATAGCTGCGCGCTATACTAGTATTAGTAGTAGTAGTGCGTTAAGAGGTAAGGGATAGCTACGTTAAGGTATTAGCTAAGGAGGATAGTATAAACCTAGACCTAGCTAACGCTAGCAGAGATAATATAGCTATAAGCCCCTATAAAACGGCGAGTATTATAGCATTAGCTTAGTATATATTAGCCTACTACTGCTCCTAGTTTTCTAAGATTGCCTATTAAATATCCGCCTAATAGTAGAGAGCCTCCTCCTGCTAAGTAGTAAAGCTATTTAGCCTATAGGCAATTAAACCCTACTGCTACTGCTATTACTAGTATATTACTGCTATAGCTAGGTTTATTCCGCGCTAGGGGGTAGTAGGGTAGGCGGGTATTATAATAGTAGTAGAGGCTAGGACTAGTATATTGCTATTATTATTATTATTATTGCTAGGCAAGGCTAAGGGAGCAAACGCGTCTTAAGTTAGCTAAAGGGCAAGATAGGCTATAGCTAGTATATTCTAAAGCCTCTCTACGCGGGCCTAGTATATTAGAGTTAGGATAGCGTGTTAACTAGGGGTATCCCTGCTATAAGCGCAAGCTAGGACTAAAATAGCTCGGCCCGCCTATAATATTTCTTATAAGTTATAAACTAGCCGCTATAGATATATATTAGCAGTAAAGAGGTGTCTTTCCTATAAGCACTATCTCTGCTGCTAATAGCACGTTATATAGGCGGCTCCTTAGCTATATACGCACTCTACTTTGCTATTATTATATAAATCTCCTATATATAGGGTATAGAGATATACGACCTTCTTAGGACTAGTATTATTATTATTATCCGAATCGCCTTCTATAATAAAAGTTCCTATTGCTTATATAGGCGTTACGCTAGGGGTTATTAATATTATTATTCTTTTACGCTAGGTGCAGGTTATTATAGATAAGTGTTCTAGTTTATATAATTAAGATAACGCACTGCGTGTATTATATTATATAAACGTTGCTAGGTTATAGGGGATGCGTGCCTATATTAGTTTATTTTATTCCTATATTATAGTAGGCTAGGGCGACGTACGGCTTTTTCTTTTTTCCGCCCTCTAGTATTTAGTAGGGCGACTATAGCTAGGGGGGTATATAAAGGATCCGGGCAAAGCCCGGATCTTATATTATGCTACGCGAGGATAACTTATCTACGCGCCTAGGCCGCGCGCATATAGCCCTACCTCCCTACTATATATTATATTTTTCCTTTCTTTTTCTTTATCTTTATTATTACTATTTAGGTCGCTATTCTGCAGCAGCACTAGGCTAGACCCTTACAAAGTAGACTATTTTAGCGTTATGCTTTACGCAGGCATAGGAATTAGTATTAACCCTTATAAGATTTAAGCGATTATCGACTAGAAATTTAAGGACTTTTATAATAAAAAGGCTATATGTTCCTTCCTTAGCCTTTATAATTTCGTCCGGATCTTTTATTACTATATAAGTAAGGCTACTAAACCTTTACACTATTTATTAAAGAAAGATAGCGACTTTTTTGTTAGACCTAAATAATATAATACTTTTGCCTAGATAAAAAAGCTTATAATAAAAGCTCTAGTCCTAGCCTTCTTCTAACCTAAACTACTAACTTGCCTTAAAACTAACGCATTCTATAATACTACTACTAGAGTTCTATAGCAGTAGTAGCCTAATAATTCGACCTAGAAGCCAACTAGGTTCTTTTCTAAAATAATAACCCTAGCTAAATACGCCTATCTAATCTAGGACTGTGAATTTCTTATAGTAATCTAGAGCCTCGAGCACTTTTACTTAGAACTCCTTAGTTAGAAGTTCGATATTATTACGGATTATAAAGCTTTAGTATATTTTGCGACAAAAAGGCTTTTTTTAGTATAGTAGGTATAATAGTCCGACTTTTTAGCTTAATTTAATATATGCTTCCTATACTGCCCTAGCTATTTAAACGTAATTGCTAATGCTTTATTATAGAAAACTGCTAAGTTACCTACTATTAGAGCTAGGAAAAAAGAGAAGCATATATTTAGTATAATCCTGCTAGAAAAACTCGGATTTAATATGCCTTTAACTAACTCCTTAATTATAGCTTCTATAACTATCTATATAGTAACTACTTTAACTAAAGCAGACCTAGTTAACCTAAACTAGAAGGAAAACGCTGCTTAAAACCTTAGTTACTAAAGCACCCTGCTAATAATCCTAGAGAAGGCTGCTAATAGTACGTTCCTCTATACTATACTAATCCGCGCTGCTTATAAACTAGCTATATTCGCGCATATAGGCTAGAATAAGACGTTAATTCCAATTAAGCAAGATTATTACTAGCCTAGTATAAAGCAAGATATTCGCAACTACTATAACTGCTAGAGAAATAAAATCCCTTATAATAAAACCCCTAGACTTTTTTATCCTCTACTTATTCTAATAACCGTTTAGGAATATATAGCTTATAATAGCAAGATAATGCTAAAAAATTGCTATAGATATAACTACGTTTAGACCTTTATCTGCAAACTTAGCAGGATTATTACTATACTGCCTAGCAGGAAGACTAATACTACTAAAATCCTTAAGGTTAATACTTTTAGTTATTATACTGCTTTTTTAGCCTTTTTTTTATTTAGATTATAAATAATACTAGGCCCTTTATATTAGCATTCCTTATAGAGATTAATTATTTAACTAGTATAAAGTATTAGTATAAAAGCGCTTTTTACCCTTAAATGCAAGGGAGTATAGAAATTACAAATTAGTACTTTAACTAAAAGCTGCAGTTTAATATTTCTAAGCATTAGGATAATTAAAGTAATTTCCTTCCCGCTCTCGACTTTACGTATAATTCTTTATAGCACGCGTCTATTAGTATAGCTCTACTAACTATTGCTTTTAGCAGAAATATATAGAATTTACTCTCTTTAGACGTTTCCTGCGCAAATAGATTAGTAACTGCTAGTATGCTAGCAGCTATTGCAGCTAATCTTATTACTATAGTAGAAAAAGTATAGTAATAGGCTTATAACTAGTCTAATACTTCCTAATAATAGCAGAAATAATAGGCTAATAAGAAATATTAGAAGGTCGACTTTATTATTAGAGATAAGGTCTTCCTTAGCTATATAGGTTTTGCTATAACTGCCCTAATAACTCGTCTTAATGCCTAGTAGTCTAGACCTTTTATAGTAACTGCGGAAAAGGATTATAGCTATATGCTAGATTTGCTAGATAGCTATAAAATAACTAATTTTTTTTATATAGACTAATTAAAAAAGGCAGCCTAAGACCTAATGTTGAACTAAATATAGCTATTGCTTAAGCTTAAGATAGTTAATAAAATGCCTAAATAGGAAGTCAAATAAGTCCTTTGCAGCTATTTATTTAGAGTATACTACTAACTATAGTATTAGGTTACTTAGCAAGGTTATAATTCTAATAAGATATAGTACCTTGCAAGAAACTTCTAGTATATACTAATTGCGTTAAAAGTATACTACGATTACTACTTAGATTTGCCTAGACTTCTAGTTAATCTATAGCGCTAGATTAAGTATACTGCTATAAATATAGAATATAATAATAATAATAATAATAATATAGCGGTTTCTATAAGTAATACTATGCGTATGCAATACTATTCCTAACTTTAATATATATATTAAGGCCTTAGGCAAGGGATAATATTACGCGCCTTTGCCTAATCCGCACGCACTAATATATAATCCGACTAAAGGTAGCGGAACTTAATAAAAGCCCTAGTTATATTATATAGGGCTATTATAAGGAGTTATAATATATGACTTGCCCTAGTCCGCGCTTATATAAAAAGCTACGGACTCTGCTCTCTTTTGCCTGCTTTCTTCTCTTTCTTTTTTATCTAAAAATATTCGTTTATAGTGCTTAATATACGTTTATTCGTTATGCTTTAGCTATAACACCCTTTATATAGCATTGCTAAGGCTAGGGTCTACTAGTTCTATATATACTAGTATAAAGGACTAGGTCTTTAACCTAGTTATATCTATATAGGGGGATTATAGGTACGTAACTAGCAGGCTTTCTAGCTTAGCTAGGATATAATAGGCTTGTATTAATACGGGCTTATTACTAATAGCCGACTTTATAAGGTATGAAGCTAGCTAGCAGGGAGCTTCTCTCCCTTCCTCTCTCTCTTTTCTTAGTAGTTCTATTTATTACTCCTTTTTAATTCTACTTAGTATTATCTCTTTATCGATTCCTTTATATTAAATAGAACTCCTTTCTATTTATTACTATAACGCAGAAAGTATAACCTTAGAACGCTATTAAATTTTGCCTACTTTTAATATATTATAGTCTTATTCTAGACTTCTAATATAGCTAGCTTTGTTTTAAGCAAAGTTTGCTATTAATAGAATTGCAATTAAGGATAGTTGCTCCTAGTTCTTTTATATTTATTTACGACTTAGCACTTTCTAGTAAAGTTTCCTTCTATATATATTACGTATTAATAATTTTGCTAATTAGCCTAATTCCTTCCTAGTATATATTAATAAGACTCTTAGCAAATTATATAAGGAGTAATATATAGGTCTTTCTTTAGTTACCTTTTTATAAGAGATATTAGAGTTCTTTAACGCGTATATTACGCAATAGAAATATATTCTCTTTTAGGCCGGATAGTAATACTAGTCTAACTATACTAAGATTATCCTATTAGCTTCTAGTCTTTAAAAAGAGCCTAAGAAACGACTGGATTAGGAGATAATATAGCATATAATATATTAAGCTTTTGCATTACTCTTAAAGAGCTTTAATAGTATATTTAACTCTAGGGATATATCTTAAGTAATATTTAATCTTCTGCCTTATACTAAGGCTAACCTAATAGATATTAGTTCTATTAAATCTAGCGCTTCTAGTATACCCTAGCGCAAGCGTTACTATAAATATAACTAAGTTAGTTACTTCTAATATAACTACCCTTAGCTATACGCGTAATTTTAGATTTCTAGGTTAGTATTAGATTTTAGGCTAGTAGAAAGGACTAGGGGCAAGGCAGAGATTTTTAACTAGAATAATAGGGTATAAGGGATTTATAGATTAGCTATAAGGGTTATAGTCTAGGATAGGCTAAGTAATTAGTACGTATGCGTTCTGCCTCTATTTTATATGCGTTAATTTATTATTAGCGCGTAATATAGGGCAGGGCAGTATATACTAACGCTAATCGCACTAGGCTAGGAAAATAACCCTTATAACTAGGCAATATAGTATATACTTAAGGCTAGGTTAGTTATATAGCAAGAGGCCCTTTTAAGGCTACCCTGCTTTTATAGACCCCCCTTAAAGCATACGCTAGTTATATAGGATTCCTTTTATTTGCTACTTAGGTAGCTGCTTTCCTGCCTTAATATAGGCAATATAACTCCGTATTTTATAGACTCCCCCTTTCTAGGAGGGACTGGCTAGTAGTTAGCCGCTTATAGCAGGCTTTTATAATTTATATATAGCTTTACGCTAGCGTAATATATAGCTATTATAGCGTTAACTATATAGTATTAACTAGCTTATGCTTCTCGTTTCCTTTAGGAATAAAGGGTATATAAAGGACTAGGTCTTTAACCTAGTTATATTTATGTAGGGGAATTATAGGTATATAACTAATAGGCTCTCTAGCTTAGCTAGGATATAATAGACTCGTATTAATACGGGCTTATTACTAATAGCCGACCTTATAAGGTACATAGCTAGCTAGCAGGGAGCTTTTCTCCCTTCCTCTCTTTCTCTTCTTAATAGTTCTATTTATTACTCCTTTTAGTTTAACTTAGTATTATCTCTTCGTTAATTCCTTTATACTAGAACTATTATATCTAATAACTAAATATGCGCACTTCTATATATAATGCATATCTTTTTATTACTAATTCCTCCGCTAAATCCTTTAGGATAATTAGCCTATAGACTAATTATACAATTATCTTAAGCGATAGTATCTTCTATAACTAGGAGGAATAATAAATTTAATAGGCTAGGTTTAAGTCTAAGCCTAAGAATATAATTAGGCTAGAAAATATAGCTAAGTTTAATAAATATAGGATTTCTATTCTTCCGTATTAAGTTATGCTTTAATAAAAGGGATAAGCAGTAAAGATTAAACTTATTAATATAATAGCAGATAATGCACTATAAAAATACCTTAAATAACATAATAGAGGGGCCTATATTTCTTTAATTTGCCAGCCTAAGGCTAGCTTTAACCTTTTAGTCGTAGTTGTAAGGGATTCGGGCTATGCCCGGATCTGCGCTATACTATAGTATGCTAAGTTATACCCGCGCCCGGTAATAAGTTATCTCCGCGCCTAGTCCGCGCGCATAAACCCTATATCCTATAATAGGTTTCTATTATATCTTTCCTTTCCTTATTACTTTTATTGCCTTTTAGGATACCTATAGCAGAGGCTATAAGCGTATTTCTTTATATATAAAAGTAATTAATTTTTCCTTCTTTTTTCTTCTAATGCTATAGAGGACTCTATTACGCACTAGCAACTGCTCTAGCAGTTATTAGAGTTATAGCAGGTCGTTATATAATAGCGTAATACGCTTATGCAGATAGAATAAAGCATAGCGTTACACCTCGAATAGAAGCAGCGCAAGCCCTTCCCTCTTAGGTCCCCTTTTAATAGCAATAAGTCCCTCTTC
The DNA here is from genome assembly GCA_001633055.2 of Ophiocordyceps polyrhachis-furcata BCC 54312. Classification (NCBI taxonomy): domain Eukaryota; kingdom Fungi; phylum Ascomycota; class Sordariomycetes; order Hypocreales; family Ophiocordycipitaceae; genus Ophiocordyceps; species Ophiocordyceps polyrhachis-furcata. Next base: position 120,050 of record LKCN02000009.1, read on the forward strand.
CCTATATAGCGATCTTTAATAGTATATAAACTTATTACTAACTAGGTTTTTATTAGCAACGCATACGACTAATAGGTCTTCTTATACTAATACTTAGCACTTGCTATCTAGGCTAAAGTAGCCCTGTTTTTCGAACAGGGTAAGAATTACGCGTATAATACTAATGCCTTTTTGCAATATCTTAATAGTATTTTTTCTAACCCCTACTGCTATTAGACCGCTATAGCAGAGCTCGAGCAACTCTTATAACGCCCTGCTAAATCCTTTTCTAATTACCTTATCTAATTTAAAGCTAAGTTATCTCTTGCGGGCAGGGCTACTTAGACTAAGAACGTTAAGGTCTAATGCTTTTGCTGCTCTATTAGCCCTAAGTTACGCTAATACTATATTAGCTATAATATCCCCTAAGATAACTATACAGGTGCTATCTCCTATATACGTTCTATTATAGTAAATATTAATTTATTTTGCCTTAACTCTTATAGTAGCTTATTACGCAGTAATCCTCCTACTAGTCTTCCGCGCTCGTCTCCTAATACCCTAATAATAGGCGTTTATTAGGCTAGTACTTCTTCTCGCCCTTCTGCCTATAGCTAGTCCTCCTCTAATACGCGCTAGCAGGCAATATAGGTTAGTTAGGACGTGCTAGCCTAGCGTTACGTCGATAGCGTATGCTTGCGTTATAGCGTTCTAGGCTATTACTCGAATAAGTGCAGCCTTTGCCCTGCCCGCTGCCCTTTTAAGTTATCTATTCGTTTTGTTAATACTATAGAGAACTCTAATATAGACCTAGAGTCGACCTAGAGTTAGCGGGAAAAGTAATACCCCTATACTAAGTCTCGTGCTAGGGGCGGGTTACTGCGTTAAGGAGTTTAAGGATAGTTTAATAATATAATTTAAGGAAATTAAATAGCGTATAGATATAGCGCCTCTCCTTTTTCCTATGCTTGTAAATTCTACCTCTTTTATTAACGCATAGGCGGATAGTAGCTATAATTACTACGCTGCTATAAGCGAGTCGCTAGTTTAATAATACTAGCTTAAGAGAGTGCGTTTTCCTCGGCCGCGTAAGGTTTAGCAGTAACTATAAGTTACTACTGCTATTGCTATTTTAAGAAGACGTTATTAATCCGAGAAATCGTGCGCTTTATTGCTAATATTAATAGGTAGCTTACGCCTATAGTAGTATATCTAATCCTAGGGCTAACGTAAGATCTTATTTTTAGTACTCCCTAGTTCACACGTTACGATATATCTATTCGTGCTTATTAACGCAAGCTAATTATCTATTTAGCTAATAATTTAGTTATCTAGGGCAGTATAGCTCGTTAAGTCTCCTACCCTATAGTTATAGTTATAGGCTTAGTATTTAATAGCTTAGTCTATTATAAAGCTTATTAACTAACTAGCTGCTAATTTATTACTACTAGCCTGCGCGAGATCTCGTATGCGTTATGCGTATCTACTACTACTATAACGCCTCCTCCCTAGTCCCTCCCTCTAGCAGTCTCTAACTTTTCTAACCTTTTTAATAAGACTCGGGCGAGCGCTCTCCCTCCCTATAGGGGGAGCTAGGACTATTATATTTATTTACGCCGCTAGCTAAATAGCTCCTTGCCTCCGCTCCCTTAATGTCCGCTTTATAATATACTGCGTAAATATTTGCTCGAGGTGCGCTAGCAAATTACTAACTTAATAGATAAGGGCTAAATACGCGCAAGCTCTTTATTAGCTATAGCCCCTATTCTGCTTACTAAGAAGCCAGGTAGTAGTTAGCGTTTCTATATAAACTACTACGCCCTTAATAAAATTACTAAGCAGGACTATTACCCCCTTCTGCTTATTAAAGAAATATTACGCAGCTTATTAAATACCTAGTAGTTTATAAAGCTAGACGTTTATACTACCTTTTATAAGTTGCGTATTATAAAGGGCGATAAATATCTTACTATATTCTGCACGCATTTTAGATTATTTAAATAGCTTATTTGCCTTTTTAGTCTTACTAGCGCGCCTATATTATTCTAATAATATATTAATAATGCTCTTAGTACTATATTTAGGGACTTTATTATAGCTTACCTCGATAATATTTTAATCTACTCTAGCAGGTTGCGCGTAGATTATTAGCATAAGGTCTAGACTATTTTAGGGAAGTTATATACTACTAGGTTATTTCTTAATATCGATAAGTATGCGTTTGCTATTACTAAGGTTAAGTATCTAGGTTTTATTATTTATATAGGCCGCGAAATTTATCCTAATCCGGAGAAGGTTGCAGCTATCTGCAACTAGGAAGCTCTAACGCGCCTCTAAGGCATACGCAGTTTCCTTAGTTTTGCTAACTTCTACTACGACTTTATTCCCTATTTCTCCTACCTTATAGCTCCCCTTATTCGCCTTACCTAGCGTAATACCCCCTTTGTATAGACCGCTAAGTGCTAGGCTGCATTCGATACCCTTAAGGAGGCTTTTATCTCGTATCCTATACTAGCTTAATAGGACCCGTCCCGTCCTACTATAGTAGAAACGGACTGCTCTAATAAAGCCCTAGGTAGCTGCCTCTTTTAAACTAGGGAGGATAAGATCCTTTAGCTAGTTGCGTACTATTCTTAGAAACTTTAGCTAGTAGAGCAGAACTATACTATCTATAATAAGAGGCTTCTAGCTATTATCTTATGCTTTAAAGCTTAGTTTGCTAAGTTATATAGTATTACTAAACTGTTTATAATTCTAACTAACTATAAGGCCTTAGAGTATTTTATAACGCTAAAGGAGATATCTAAATACTAGGCTCGTTAGGCTAAAATACTCTCCCTATTTAACTTTTACTTTTACTATTGCCCTAGTTCGCAGGCTTTATGCCTAGACGTCCTTTTACGCTATAATTAGGAACGCTATAGCACGCCCTCTTAGTTTAGATAGGTTATATAACCCCTTTTTATACGCGCTTTTATTATAGCGCCCCTCCGAGCTCGAAACTTACGTTATAGGACGCGGGCTCCTATGCTAACTTCTAACCTAATATTATTACTTCTATAGCTAGTGCCTGCGCCCCTTCTCCCTATAACTCCTTCCTCCTACTTTGCGCCTAGTTCCTCCCTATCCCCCTTCCCTAATGCATACCTGCAGGAGTTATAGCGTATAGCGTTATAGCATAACCCTTTATATATAGTTTTGCTCGACGCGCTATACTTAGCTATAAGGAAGTTTCTGCCTAAAGCTAATACTAGTAAATAAATCGCTAACTGCGCTATCTCTACTACTAGGTTTCTATAATTTCGGGGTTATTTTTAAGTCCCTTATTAGGAGCCTCTTATAATAACCCTTATCTAGCGTATTTATAATTCGCCCCTTGCGGGTTACCTTAGTAAGAATATTATATTTATGCTTCTTAAGCAAGACTTTTACTAGGAGGGCATATCTGCTAATATAACGCGGTTCGTTCGTAACTATTATTATTATAGGGATTACCTTTACTACTGCTATTATTAAGGGCTGCTCTAGCCCCTTCCTATTGCTAACTGTTTTTAGTCCTTAGTTTCTATTAATTTTATAACTAACCTGCTAGCTGCTTTTCTAGAGTCTCCCTATTTCCTTATAGTAATTACTAATTAGTTATCGAAGTTTATTTAGCTAGAGGCTATAATATCTATAGATACTAAGGCGTATATACGCTGCTTTATTAATACTTAGTAGCGTTTCTATAGGTTCTCTTCCTAGTTAATTTCTAACTATAGTTCTAATTAAATAAGTAGCTTCTAGTCCGAGCTATACTGCCTTATTAGCGTGCAGCGCTTCCTCTCTACTGCCTACTACCTATAGATAGATAGTAGTATAGAGCGTGCTAACTAGGAAGTGCAGGCTATCCTACGATATATAGTAGCCTTCTCTTAGCTAGACTAGCTATATTACCTCCCTGCTTATTAACTAGCCCTTAATAACTAGGAGTCGTTTATAACTAGGCTTAGCCCTAACTATTTTCTGCATAGTTTTAATATTCCTCTAGTCGAGCTTTCCTCTCCTCTTTCCTCCTTGCGTATATTACCTTAGGGTTATGCTATTGCGTTTATATAGTAGCTTTAAGAGGGTATAAATCTAGTATAAGCCGCTATTGCCTAGGCCTAGTAGCGCTAGTAGGACCTTTTTAACCCTAGCCGCCTACCTGCTAAAAAGTTTAAAGTAGGCGATTTTATATAGCTTAATATACGTTATATTAAATCTAATTATCCCTCTCGAAAGCTTAATTATCTATAGGCTAAATACTATATTATAGCTATCCCGACTCCTCTAACTATTACCCTAGATATACTATATAGTATTTACCTAACTTTTTATATTAATTTGCTAAAACGCGCGGCTTTTAATCCCCTTTCCTCTTAAGTTTATACTAATACTCGACTAGACCCCTTGCTCCGCCTCTCTAATAATAACTCCTCTCTTAATAAGTAGGAGGTAAAGGAGATTCTTACTACTAAGAATGCCTATAGCTATCGCCCTGCGAATTTACTACTATATTATTCTATTTTAGTAAAATAGTATAGCTATATAATTCTAACTTAAGAACTACTAGAAGGCGTCTAAGACTATAAGGCGTTATTACGATTTAAAGCTTAGTTTAGTAATATACGTATATATAATAGGCCCTATTCTATTTAGCTAGCTACTCCTATATAAACTCCTATACTCTTAGCCCTCCCCTTACTACTGCCTGCCCCCTTTATCCCTCCCCCTTCCCTTATCTTTCCTCCCCTTACCCCTCCTCCTCGCCCTTACCCTCCTCCTAGTGCGTCTCTTGCCCCTGTAGATTTATATTATAGGCCTAGCGCACGCGGGTTAGCGTATTAAATAAGCTATAGCGGGTATAGCCGTATATAGAGGCAGTAGTCGGGCAGTAGGCAGTAGGCATAATCTCTAGTAGTAAGTTAGCTAAGGATAAGGGCATAAAGCTAGATATAGTTAATAACGCAGGAGCTAAAAGCGCTAAGACTACTGCTAGCCCTTATAGGGCGGCTAGTATAGCAGCGTTAGCCTATTGCGTATTAGCTTGCTACTACTCCTATTTATTAAGGATAGCTTGCTATAAGTTAGCTTAGTAGCAAAGAGCCTTATTTTATTAGGCTGCAAAGTTATTAAGTCCCTAGGCAATTGCCCCTTACTATTATATCTACTATTACTATATTATTACTATAGCTAAGTTCATGCCGCGCTATAGCGTTATAGGGTACGCTAGTAGTATTATAATAAAGGAAAATAGTATAAGAGTATTATTATTATTATTATTATTTATCTCCTAACTAGGCGAGGCTAGTAGTATAAACGCGTCTTAGATAAGGCATAGCGTAATATAAGCAGCAGCTAGTATATTTTAGAGTCGCTTAGCCTAGGCCTAGAAAACAGGTATTATTACTGCCCGCCTTCTAGGCATATCTCTGTTCTAGAGGCGGGCTAGCTCGGCTATAGCTTTATCTATGCATAATATATCCTAGAGATCTCTAACCTAGCAGCGCAGGCATGCGTCCGTAGTAAAGAAGTGCCTCTCCTAGAGGCACTGCCTTCGCTATAAATAGCACGCCTAGCAGGCCGCACTATACTTATATTTATACTAGGCTAATCTATTCGTGCATAAGTCTCCTATATATAGCATATATATATAAGAAACCTTAATAGGTCTTATATTTTAATTATTATTACTATTGCCCTTAACTATATATATCCCTATTATAGGTAAGGCATTAATATATATTAGTATAATACAAGAAAGGACTCTGCTTAAGTTAGCTCGGGTCCTTAATCTATTAATATCTGCAAGTAAAGCTAGGCAAAAATTTTAAGTATAGCTAGGCGCAATAAAAATTTCAGATAGATTTAGCTAGGCAGATAATTTTTATTTACTAGTTTGCCTAGGCTAAATTAATAAAAGAGATTCTTGCTTCCTAAACGTAATAAGTATAGTTTAATTATATATCTATATAAAAATATTTTAGGATATAAAGGCATAATCCCTTCGAAATAGAAAGAAAATAAGTATAGTATAGAGGCAATATCTATCCGATTTTAGGTCGGTATTAAAATAAAGTATTCTAAAAGTCGTAAAGAGTAAAAAATAAAGGTAAAAGAATAATCGAGAAGGTTTCCCTAGAAAAAGAAATAAATCCCTCCGGGTATCTCGATTATTATCCTAAACGTTCTAAGTATAAGTCGAGGTCCTTAAGAGATTAAAACTATAGGCTATAAGAGTCTATTCCTTCCTAAGGATCTTATTATTATTCGAGGTCGATTTAGTCTTTCCTAAACATTCTAGGTATAAGTCGAGGTCCTTAAGAGATTAAAACCGCGGGCTATAAGAGTCTATTCCTTCCTAAAGATCTTATTATTATTCGAGGTCGATTTAGTCTTCCGAGCAGCTATTATACTATCTAGTACTATAAGAGATTAAAACTGCGAACTCTAGGAGTCCGTTCCTTCTTAGGGTAAAGGTTATTTCCTAGCTTAAGTCCGAGTATCTATTTCCTAGCTAATCTGCATTTTATTAGATATAGGACTCGTATTAATAGCTAATAGTAATAGTAATTAGTATAAGTAGGGTATTAATATATATTAGTATAATATAAGAGAGGACTCTGCTTAAGTTAGCTTAGGTCCTTAATTTATTAATATCTGCTTATATCTTTTTCTCTCTCTCTTTCTTCCTTAAGGGAAGAAGGCAGAGTTTATATATATAGTTCCCTAATCCTAATCCTCTTCTTCTGCTTTGTTTTCCTAATCTCCCTGCAATCTGCTTCTAATTTCAGACTAAGTTCGATCTAATTATGCTACGAGTACTGCCTAAATATAGCCCTATTGCATAATTAAATGCTTCGTCTATGCGTACCTATCCCTAGTTATTTCCTTTAGGGGCAGACACGCGTTAGGACGCGTAGACGATTCGTATTATGCATAGTTGTATTTACACACTTATAGCGCGGGTAAGTATTATTAAGGATATTTTTATTTTTATCTAGGCGTGTATTTTAATTTATAAGTCTTTATTTCTTAGGGTTAATAGTACTATATTGCTTATAAAATAATATATAGATATATGCGGATAGTTTATAGTATGCCTTTGCTTTATTTATTTTTATGCTTATTTATAAGCCTTGCGGATTTTTCTTTTTCCGCTATATATTTCTAGGGCGGGCCGATTATAGCTATAGGGGTATATAAGGGATTTAGGCTATGCCCGGATCTGCGCTATACTATAGTATGCTAAGTTATACCCGCGCTTAGTATTAAGTTATCTCCGCGCCCGGTCTGCGCGCATAAACCCTATATCCTATAACGGGTTTCTATTATATCTTTCCTTTCCTTATTACTTTTATTGCCTTTTAGGATACTTATAGCAGAGGCTATAAGCGCATTCCTTTATAGTAGTATAGATTTATAACCTTAAAAAAAAGACTATAAGAAACTTAATTACTGCTTTAAATAGCAAATAGAAAAAAAAGACTAAGGTCTATACTATATACTTTTAGATCTTATAACTATAAAAGTCTTTATCTTCGCAGATAAGTTATTCGCAAATAATTATAACCTATTATTATAAATTAGCTTTCTTATTTGCATTGCTAATAAGACTTAAAGTAATTTTATATTAAAGATTATAAGAAATATTATCTACTAGAGCTCTATTAAGTATACATATATAACTAGAAGTATACTTATATTAGAAGTATATAGTATAACCTATGCTTTTAATATTAGTTATTATATTGCTATAACCCTTTACCGTATTATAAAGCAACTCTATCTTCTACTTATGCCCTTAGTTATCTATATAGGCTTAATATTCCTCTATAAATATCTTATTAAATTAGAGACTATAAAAGAGAAAAGACTAATAATCGATATTATATCCCTTAAATAATTATATAAAATACGCAAAATTAATAATATCTAATAGATTAATAGGAAAAATAATCCTACTAACGCTATAATAAAAATAAATCCTAATAAAGCACTCGAATATTTAATTAATACAAATAAATTAAAAGTAAGGATAGATAGTTTTATATTAAGATATTAAAATAAGATTAAAGTTAATAAAGTATTATAACTTATAGTAGCAAGACGCGCACTAAGGTTGCAAACGCGTTAGATTACGTAAAATAGTCTATTACAGGGCTAGCGTACTAACTATAATAGCCTATTACTCGCGTATTACTAATTACTTACTATTATAAGGGTCTAGCCTAGTATTATTGTGGAATAGCGACCTAAATAGTAATAATAAAGATAAAGAAAAAGAAAGGAAAAACACAATATATAGTAAGGAGGTAGGGCTATATGCGCGCGGCCCGTACGCGTGGATAAGTTATCCTCGCGTAGTATAATAAAACCTAGGCAAAGCCTAGATCCTTTATATACCCTCCTAGCTATAGTTACCCTACCTAATACAGGAGGGCGGAAAAAATAAAATCTATATATTGCCCTAGCCTACTATAACCTAGAGATTAAAATAAACTAATACGGATACGCACTCCCTATAATATCTATAATATCTATATACTATAATAGACGCAGAGTATTACTAGAATTATATATATTGGAAAACTTACCTATAATAACCTATACCTAGCGTAAAAGAAGAATAATATTAATAACTGTAAGAGTATATATAAATACAGCTATAAAAAAGCTTAATAAAAATATAAAATAGGTACATTTTTAAAACAAGACCTATTTTATTTTATAGCGCTTTTAAAACGCTTTATAATGCATATCTTTTTATCTTAAACGGATAAGAAATAAGCTTATAAAGAGACTTGAAACATACAGCCTAATCCGTACCTACACCCCCCTGAGCAGAGCGCTTATAGCAGGGTAGGTACGTACCTACAGGGGCTATAGCAGGCACGTTATAGCGGTTATAGCGGGTTAGATTAATTAGATCGATCGGATCGATCAGATTAGTCAGATTAGTTAGATTAGTCAGATCGCTATAAGTCTTCCTCTAAATCGCCGATCTTCTAAGTTAAATATCTTAAGAAGAAAAATACCTATAAATAAGAGGGAAGTAGTAACGTATAGGTACGTTAGAGTACTATAAGTAGGGACTTTAAAGTATCTCGAGAAGTACCTTTATTCCTGAGAAATTATCTATAAAAGGAGGAGGGTTTTCCTACCTACTTAGAAGAATTATTAGCATTAGCTTTTCTTAACTTCTTAATACAAACACCTCTCCTGCCTCTAATTCTTCTTTAATTTCCTCTTTTAGACTATTACGTGATTCCTCTTCTTCTTTTCTATTACGTAATTACCTTCCTAATTTGTTAACCTTTTATCTACTACTTGTATAACCTTTTAAATAACCCCTAGCGCAATGCCTATATAAGCAATAGAAACCTTTATTATAAAAGGTAATTTGGATAATAAAGATAATACTAGTCCTAAGGAGGTTATTTATCTCTACTCCCTATATATAGGAGATTTATATAATAATAGCAAGGCTAAGTGCATATATAGGCATAGAGCCGCCTATATAACGTATTATTAGCAGCGGAGATAGTGCTTATAGAAAAAGCACCTCTTTGCTGCTAATATATATCTATAGCGGCTAGTTTATAACCTATAAGAGATATTGCAAGCAGGCTAAGCTATTTTAGTCCTAGCTTATATATATAGTAGTAATACCCCTAGCTAATATATAATTATAACGCTAGTATTTTAGGCTTATATAGAAAGACTTTAAAATATACTTGCTATAGCCTATATTATACCTTAGCCTACTTAAAACGCGTTTGCTCCCCTAGCCTTGCCTAGTAATAATAATAATAATAATAGTAATATATTTTATTTATTTATTTAATTATACGCTAGGGGCTGTAAAAGGCATCTAAAACCTCTATATAAGTCGAGTAGGAAAAACCCCCCTAAGGGGGAAAACCCCCTAGCAAATAGAGCGAAAGAAAGGCCTCGCGCCCCTAGGGGTTGCAAGGCAGGGAACGCAGTAGTATAGTAAAGTAAGGGGCAGCTGCTTGCTAGGGTAGTTAAGGGAAATAAAGGAGATAAGGAGAAATAAGGAAGGGAGGTAATAACTTAGCGCGGAAAGTAAGAAAGGGGGAGGGGAGGGCAGTAAGGGCAAAAGGGGTAGTAGAATCGGAATAATAGTAAATCTGCTCTAGGGGGGGTATATAAACCTCTCTTTCCTCTTTCTCCCTCTCTCCTTCCTTCTTCCTTTTTTATTATCTTAAGAAGTAAAGGCCCTTTAACTTAAAAAGTTAGCCTACTATTAAGTCGACTAATATAATTATATAAGGCAGTATACTAATATATAACCCTATAAGTAACTAAGTAATAGTAAGATAATAATAATAATAAGTAACTTAGCAAAAAATAGCAGCCCTACCCTTTACTATAATCCCTACTTAACTAACGCTAGTAATAGTTAAGCCTAATAGACTATAGGCAATACCCTATAGAGTATATATTAATAGGCTTATTAAGAAAGGCTAGGTTTACTAGGATTAAACTAGTAAGTATACCTATAAGTCGTATAGTAAGAGCGAAAATTAACTAGTAGCAAGTACTTACTTAGCTAGTTATTATTATTGCGTAACTTTATAATAAAAATATAGAATAGTAAGTTAGGAGCAGGAGGCTTATAAGGAGGGAGAGAGAGAGGCTAATAGAAATAAGTAATAGACTTTGCTATTATAGAAAAAAAGCAGGCGGCTATTAAATTTATTATTAAAGGAGGAACTACTAATATAGCAGAGGTAAGTACGCTCTAGGGTCCTAAGCTAGGAAAGTAAGAGTTTAATCTAATAGTAATAGTAGCGTTAACTTAGTTAAGAGCTATAAAAGGCGTAGAACTAGTACTAAAGTAGGGAGTCTAGGGGTTTTATAGCACAAGCTATAGTCCCCCTAGTTATACTCCCCTTAGTCTTAATTACGCCTACCCTAGCCCTAGCTATACTTATAGTAGTCCTGCCTATACTAATAGTAATAAAGAACTTACTAATAATAATAATAATAATTACGAGTCTAGTCTAAATACTAAAGGGTTTTATAGAGGCTATAGGCTAGGAGATCCTAAAAGAGCTAAGTAAAATACGCTAGAACTAGGAGGCGATTTTTTATATCTAGGAAAAATAGTTAGCATACTAGGGGAGTATTAATATATATTATATATATAATAGTTAGCGCTTTAGTAAGATCCTTAGCAACCTTTTTAGTATTAACTTAAATAAGCAGGTATATATCCCTAGGGCCTAGGGGGCAAAGGACCTCCCTTTAGATATAGATAAACTAATCTAGCCTTATATTATAAACCTTAATATTAAAAGCAAGCTAATAATATATATACCTAAAGCTGCCTTAATACTACTAAAAGCAAAAAAGGGGATAGGGGCTAAGCAACTAGGGGCTGCTTTTTGCAATTATAGTAGTAATAGTAATAGTAATATTATAGAAGTGCTAGCTAAGAGATAGAGGCTAGAGGTAGTAGTAGAGGAGGAGAGGGTATTAGTAGAGAAAGGGGTAGTAATAGCAGGAGGGGGGGGGGAGAAGAGTTAGGGAGGAGGCGACCTAGCTGCGACCCTAGTAGTAGCAGGGGCTCCGAAGCAAGGGCTTAGATAACCCCCTAAGCAGGGTTATAGTTATAAGTATAGGGGTTAGGGCGGTTATAGCAGGGGAGTATTAGGAGGCAAGTAGAGTTATTAGTTTTTAGAATAGAGTTAGTAAATAAAAAAGCAGTCTACTCCTAGGGGGTAGTAATACTTTTTATCCTATATAATATAAAAGCAAGGTCGAACTAATATAAGCAATATAATTATATAAATTATAGAGCTAGCTTACTAGTAGAGACTTTATAGCTAAGGAGATAAATAAAGTTAGCCTAGTCCTTTAAAGGGCCTAGGTTAGAGAGCAGGAGTCTCTAGGCGCTTATATAAGGGCAGTAAAGGAATAAGTACTTAGTAGTCTTATCCTTACTAATGCTATAGGGGTAATATAAGGATAAAATATTAGAAATATAGTATATATAAAGAAAATAGTTAAGCCTAATCCTGCTAGACTAAAGCTAGATTAGGACGCTGCTAAGGAATTTAGGAAAGGCAGTATATAAGTTAAAGGCAAGGCATAGTTTAAACTAGGGGCATTTATTAGTTACCTATCTATAAGACTAGCTATAGTGCTTAAGGCAGCCTTCTTAAGAATCCTATTAGAGGAGCTATTTAGCCTAAAAACGCTCTTATAGGTCCTAATATAACTATACGCTAGGGTTAGATAACCCTGCCTATTATATTATAGAGTTCCTTAGTAACTAGAGTATAATATAAGGGGCAGGGGGTTAACTATAGTAGGGTTAGAGACGCTAGGAGACCTAGGCGCACGCGGCTTAAATACTAGCTATAATACTATTAGCCTTAAGGAGCTAAAAAGTATAGGCAGAGCAGTAGGAAAAGTAGAGGTCGAGTAGAGGGATAAAAGCTTCGGACTCTATATAGTATAGGGGGGTAGCCCTATAAGCGCTAGTAGTAACCCTAAGGCATTTAGATTAGATTTTAGATAATTTTTTATAAATAGGACTATAAGGGGGGCCTAATAGGACTATAATAGGAGCGAAGTAGGCAGCGCTATAAGCAATTGCTAAGCGGATAACCTTTATATAGATCTTACAAGCATAGATAAGAGAGAAACCCTACGTAGATATAGTAAGGTTAGTTAGTATAAGCTGCTATTTCTAGAGCTTCTATATAAGTTAGCACAGGTAAGCCTTCTACTTAAGCTGCTAATTAATCTAGACGCTAAGTATATAAGCCTCCTAAGTAGGGACTACTATAGAGCTATTAAGGGTAAGAGAGCTAGTATTAGCTATATAGGCGTATATAAAGTAAAGGAGTTCGCTCTTAAGGGGTTAAAATAATATCTCGTACTCCTAGGCCTAATCCTAGCAGACCTCCTATGCTTAGACTAACTATTCCTAAACCTATTATAGTATATAGCGCCTTACTAAGTTCTTTTCGGATTTTCTTATCCGCTTTAAGGCTAAGTTATCCCTATTAAGTAGGGCCTTATAGAATAAGGTTATTAAAGTCTAACGCCTTTATTACTCCCTTTTATCCAAGTTATATTAATACTATATTAAGCGCAATATCCCCTATAATAACTATACTAGGGCAGTAATGTGTATTAGGTCTATTACTATTAATATTAAAGCCTTCTGCTTTAAGGCTTATTCTAATGCTAAAAGGGCTCTTCCGGCTAGCTAGACGCGTTTACGCCCTAATACCCTAATAACGGATATCTATAGCGCAGGCACTTCCTTTTAACCTGCTACCCGCTATCTATAATAGTCTAATACCTACTGCTAAGTAATATAGGTTAGCTTGGATATAATTAAGCAGCCCTGCGTTAATAGTATATGCCTCTGCTATAGTATCCCTAGGCACTTCCTAAAGTCCTGCAACCTCTATCTAGCGTATCGCTTATCTATATTATGCATGCGTTGTATAAATATAGTAGACGCTTCTAATACTTCTCTAGGCTAGGCAGGAAAAATACTGCCTTTATAATAAGTCTCTTACTAGGAGCAGGTAGTTATATTAAGGATATTAATAGTAGTTTAGTAATATAATTTAAGGAAATTAAGAGGGATATAAATACTATGCCTTTTTTTTTCCTATACTTGTAAACTCTACTACTTTTATTAACACGTAGGCAGACTATAGCTATAATTGCTACGCTACTATAAGCAAATCGCTAGTTTAACGCTACTAGCTTAAGAGAGTACGTTTTCCCTAGCTGCGTATAGTCCAGATAGCAATATCGATTAGTCGAGATTAGGATAGTTATTTTAAGAAAACGTTATTAATTTAGGATATTATGCGTTTTATTACTAATATTAATAAGTACCTTACGCTTATTATTACGTACCTAATCCCTAGGCTAACGCAGGAATTTATTCTTAGCACCCTATAGCTTACGCGTTATAACGTATTAGTCCGCGCTAGCTAGCGCGAGTTAATTATCTATTCTGCAAATAACCTAGTAATTTATAGTAGTACTGCCTGCTAGGTTTCTAACCCTATAGTCGCTATTATAGGTTTTACCTTTACTAGCCTTATTTACTAGGAAACCTATTATTCTATAGGTTTCTAGTTCCTTGCGACTAGCCTGCGCAAGATTTTATTAGCGCTCCGCGTTACCCTAACTCCTAAAGCGCCCCCTGCTATTTCCCTCCCGTCTAAAGTCTCTAACTTTACTAACCTCTTTAGCAAGGAGAAGGCTAGCGCCCTGCTACTTTACTATAGTAGCTAGGATTACTATATTCGTCTATATTATAACCTAGATAGTTCCTTGCCTGCTCTCTTATAGGGCCTTTTATATAATATACTATAGGAATATCTTCTCGAGGTTCGCTAGCAAATTACTAACCTAATAGATAAAGGGTAGATTTGCGCAAGCTTATTATTAGCAGCCGCTCCTATCCTTTTCGCTAAGAAACCTAGGGGTAGCTAGCGTTTTTATTTTAATTATTGCGCTTTAAACTAAGTTATAGAGCAGGACTACTACCCGCTTCCCTTAATTAAGAAGATATTACGCAGCCTTTCTAGCGCCTATTAGTTTATAAAGTTAGATATCTGCGCTGCTTTTTATAAGCTGCGTATTATAAAGGGTAATAAATACTTAACTGCGTTCTATACCTAGTTTAAGCTTTTTAAGTAGCTTATTTGCCCTTTTAGCCTTACTAGTACGCCTGCTTCTTTTTAGCGATATATTAATAACGCGTTAGGCATATCCCTAGGCGACTTTATTATAGCGTATTTTAATAATATTTTAATCTATTCTAGGGGATTATATACTAACTACTAGGGTAAGGTCTAGGCTATTATAGATAAGTTATAGGCTATAGGTTTAGTTCTAGATATTAATAAGTATGTTTTTATAGTTAAAAAGGTTAAGTACCTAGGATTTATTATATATACTAGCTGCGAAATATATCCTAACCCGGATAAAGTAGCCGTAATATATAACTAGGAGGCGCCTTCCTATATTCGAGGTATTTATAGTTTTTTTAGCTTTGCGAACTTTTATTACGACTTTATCCCTTGCTTCTTATATATTATAGCCCTTCTTATTAATCTAACTCGTTTTAATATGCCTTTTTAGTAAACGGCTAAGTATTAGGCCGCTTTTAACTACCTTAAGGCCGCGTTTATTACTTATCCTATCCTAGTATAGTAGGATCCTTGCTAGCTAATAGTTATTAAAATAGACTGCTTTAGTAAAGTATTTAGTAGCTGCTTATCGCAAATAGGCAAGGATTAAATCCTCCGCCCTATTGCGTACTTTTCTTAGAAGCTTTAACCTATAGAGAGGAACTATACTATTTATAATAAGGAGCTCCTTACTATTATTGCCTGCCTAAAGGCCTAGTTAGCTAAGCTACGTAGTATAGCTAAGCCTTTTATAATTCTTATAGACTATAAGGCCCTTAAGCACTTTACTACCCCTAAGGAGATATTAGAATATTAGGCGCAATAGGCTAAAACGTTATTTTTATTTAACTTTTACTTTTATTACTACCCTAGCTTATAAGCAGCGCGTCCTAATACTCTTTTCTAGCGCGATTAAGAGTCCTATAATACGCCCTTTTATTTTAGCCGGATTATATAGCCTTTCTCGATTTATGCTTTTTAGATAGCTTTGCTATAGGCGAGCGTTCCTTATAAGCAGGCGCGTATTCCTTGCTAGCCTATATCTAGGGTTCCTTCTCTGCCTCCTATAATAGACTCCTTGCTAAACTATCCTCCCTTCCTATTAGTAGCTTCTATTCCTCCCCTTAACGTTACTAATTCCCTTATACCCTTCCCTAAAGTATACTTATAGGAGTTATAGTATTCTGCTTTATAGTATAACCTATTATATGCTATCTGCATTAATGCGTTATACTTAATAGCAAGGAAGTTTCCCCTTAAGGCCTATACTTATAAATAGGTAGCAGATTATATAATCTCTACTACTAGCTTCCTATAATTCTATAGCTATCTCTAAGTCCCCTATTAGAAACCTCTTACTATATCCTTAATCTAGCGCGTTTACGACTCGTTTTTTACTAGCTACCCTAGGAAAAATATAATATTTAAACTCCTCTAATACGACTTTTACTAGGAGGGGATATTTATAGATATTACGCGCTTTATACGTAATTATTATTACTATAGGGATTACCTTTGCTATTGCTATTATTAAGGCCTTTTTTAACCCCTTCTAATTGCTAACTATTTCTAGTCTATAATCTCGATTAATTTTATAACTAACCTCTTATCTAACTCTCTTAACTCCCTGCGTTTCCTTATAGTTATTATAAACTAGCTTTCTAAGTATATTTAGCTTAAGGCTATAACGTTTATAAATGCTAAGGCTTATATATATTATTTTATTTCTACCTAGTAGCGCTTTTATAGCTTCCCTATATAGTTAATCTTAGATTATAGCTCGAATTAGACTAGGAGTTTTTAGTCTAAGCTCTGCTATCTTATTAGGGTCTAGTAGCTCCTATCTATATTCTATTACCTATAGATAAATAATAGTATAAAGTATACTAACTAAGAGGTATAAGCTATCCTCTGCTATATAATAGCCTTTTCTTAGTTAGATTAGCCTAATTACCTCCCTGCTTACTAGCTTGCGTTAAATAACTACGAGTTATTAGTTACTAGGCTTAGCCTAAATCGCCTTTTATATAGGTTTAATATTCCCTTAATTAAGATCGAGTAGTCCTTATTAGCTTCCTCTGCCTTGCTTAAAGGGCGTGCTATTGCCTTTCTCTAGCACTTTAAGAAAGGGATAGACTTAGTATAGGCTAGTATTATATAAGCATAATAGTATTAGCAGGACTCTTCTAATACTATATATTAGCTAGCCGAGAAGTTCTAGGTTAGTAATCTTATTTAGCTAGATATATGCTATATTTGCTCTAACTATCCCTCTAGGAAGCTTAACTATTTCTAGGCTAAATACTATATTATTACTATCCTATCCCCCTTAACTATTATACTTAATATACTATAGGGTATTTACCCTACTTTTTATATTAACCTGCTCGAATACGCTATATTAGACCTATTGCTTTTATAGTTATATATAGACTCCTAGCTAGACCTTTTTCTCTATTTATCTAATAATAACCTATCTTTTAATACGTAAGAGGTTAAGGAAGTGCTCGCTACTAAGAATACTTAAGGGCAGCGATTAGCAAACTTACCCCTATACCCTTCTATTTTTATTAAATAGTATAGCTATATAATGCCTACTTAGGAGCCTTTAAAAAATATATAGGATTATAAAGCATTATTACGATTTAAGGCTAAGTTTAGTAATACGCGTATATATAATAAACCCTAGTATATTTAGCTATATACTCTTATACTATTGCCCCTTCCTTTTCTGCTACCTGCTACTCCTGCTTTATTCCTTTTTCCCCCCTCTCCCCTTTTTATGCCTCCTCCTCCTCCTCCTCCTCTAGCTATATCTAGTAATCCTACGGGTTTAGATTGCTTATCTAGCAGGCGCGGGTTAGTATATTAAACAAACTATAGTAGATATAGCTATATATAGTGCTAGTAATAGTAATAGTAGGGTATTATAGGGCAGGGGAAGGCTATATTAGAGAGTTAGCTAAGGAGGATAGTATAAACCTAGACCTAGCTAATACTAGTAGAGATAAAAAAGCTATAAGCCCTTATAGAGCGGTAAGTATTATAGCGTTAGCCTAGTATATATTAGCCTACTACTGCTCTTAGTTATCTAGGATTGCTTATTAAATATCCGCTTAATAGTAGAGAGCCTTCTCCTGCTAAATAGTAAAGCTATTTAGCCTATAGGCGATTAAACCCTACTACTACTACTGCTATTAGTGCATTACTGCTATAGCTAGGTTTATTCCGCGCTAGGGGGTAGTAGGGTAAGCGGGTATTATAATAGTAGTAAAGGCTAGGACTAGTATATTGCTATTATTATTATTATTATTACTAGGCAAGGCTAGGGGGGTAAATATATTTTAGGTCGGCTATAGTATAAAATAGGCTATAGCAAGCATATTTTATAGCCTTTTTACGCAGGCCTAAAATACTAGTATTAAAATAGCGCGCTAACTAGGGGTATTACTACTATAAACTCGAGCTAGGACTAAAATAGCTTAGCCCGCTTGCAATATCTCTTATAGGTTACGAACTAGCTGCTATAGATATATATTAATAGCAAAGAAGTGCTTTTCCTATAAGCACTATCTCTGCTACTAATAGCACGTTATATAGGCGGCTCCCTAGCTGCGTATATACTCTGCTTTGCTATTATTATATAAATCTCCTATATATAGGGTACAGAGATATATAACCTCCTTAGGACTAGTATTATCTTTATTATCTAAATCCCTTTTTATATCTAAATCCCTTTCTATAATAAAGGTTTCTATTACCTATAAGGGCATTGCGCTAGGAGTTATTAATATTATTCTTCTTTTCTCGCTAGGTATAAGTTAGTATAAGTAAGTTTTCTAGTATATATAATTAAGGCAATATACTATATGCGTTATATTATATAGATATTATAAGGTTATAGGGGATACGCGCCTATATTAGTTTATTTTAATCCTAGAGCTAGGGCAATATACGGGTTTTTATTTTTTCCGCCCTCTTATATTAGGTAGGGCGACTATAGCTAGGGGGGTATATAAAGGATCCAGGCTTTGCCTAGATCTTATATTATGCTACGCAAGGATAACTTATCTACGTGCCTAGGCCGCGCATATATAGCCCTACCTCCCTACTATATATTATATCTTTCCTTTCTTTTTCTTTATCTTTATTATTACTATTTAGGTCGCTATTCTATAGCAGCACTAGGCCAGACCCTTATAATAGTAATAGTAATAGCGATAATAGTAATAATAATAATAATAGTAGTGCTACTATTAATACTACTGCTAATATTACTAATACTACTATTACTACTAATGCTAATAATAATACTACTGCTATTTCTGCTAATAGTAATAGTAATAGTACTAATAGTAATGCCTAGCAATGCGATAATAATACTGCTAGTACTGCTAAGGATAATAATAATAGTCTTGCAGGAAACGCGCTAAAATATAATAATAACCCTGCTACTACTATAGATAATAATAATAATAATAAAGGGGATAAAAAGAAAGATAATAATAAGATCCTAAAGGCGATAAAAGATAAAGAGAAAAGAAAAAGAAAGTTATAAACGGCAGGAGAAATTTTCTTTTTAACCTATGCATTATATATAGGGCTTATTTATACAATTTACTCTATATAATACGTTACGCAGTATAATATAGGCTAATAGTTATTCCGATAGCCCGTTGCACCCTATAGAAATAACTAAGAACAGCCTAACGCAACCGACCTAGAACGATCTCGACAGGCTATAGCAACCGCCTAAGGGTTTATATAGGGCATTATATAGCAGACCGTTGCCGCCGGCCAGGGAGATATATAACGGGCCGCTATAGCCGGCCTAAGGTGTCTTCTAGCTTATTTTTGCACTTAAAAAAAAGAGTGCTAGTGTAGGAATAATATATATATATAAGGGGTATATACAAGGAATAAACAGGAAGAAGAAGAAATAAGGGATAAATAGAAGAAAGAAGAAGAGAGGAATTATATATTTATAGGCAGGGTATTTCCACCTTTTTTTTATAGGATATAGACGTTATAACTAATTAAATATCTGTCTTCTACATATATGTGCGTACTTTACTAACAGCACTTTTAATTATCTTAGCAGGTAGCTAAGCTCTAATAAATCGTCCTATAGCAGTAGGATACTATACTATAGTTAAAGTAATAGGTAATAGCGTAGTCGAGCCGCCCTAAGCATAAGCCGCTGCCGCTTAGATTGCTATTTAATAGGGATAAGATATTATTTCTAGTATAGTATTCCCTTATAGCATATAAGCTAGTTGCTAATTAGAAATTTATTAGCACTGCCTATAACTAATAAGTGTTTTTATATTAGCACCTTATATTATCTATATAGGCTAAGGTAGCTTATTAGTTACTAATAACCTAATAACTCGACCTAGAAGCTTACTAGATTTTTTACTAAAATAATAACCCCTGCTAAGCGAGCCTACCTAATCTAGGACTACGAGTTTTTTGCTATTATATAGAGCCTTAAATACTTCTACTTAGAGCTGCTAAGCTCAAAGTTTAATATAATTATAAACTATAAAGCTCTAGTATATTTTGCAATAAAAAGACTCCTTTCTATTAGATAAGTCTACTAGTCTAACTTTCTAGCTTAATTTAATATACGCTTCCTCTATTGCCCTAGCTGCTTAAATATAGTTGCTAATGCTTTATCTTAAAAGACTATAGAGCTACTAATAGTTAAAGCTAGGGAAAAAAAGGAGCGTACTTTTAGTATAATCCTGCTAGACTAACTTAGTTTTAACCTGCTTTTAACTACTCCTAACTCGACCCTATTAACTAGAACCTCTATAATAATATGTATAATAACTGCTTTAATAAGTGCTAACCTAGTCGACTTTATTTAAAAGAAAAACTCCGCTTAGGGCCTTAGCTGCTAAGATACCTAGCTAGTTATACTAGAGAAAATAAATAATAGGATATTCCTGCATATAGTATTAATCCGTATTGCCTATAAACCTACAATCTTTGCTTATAGTAGTTAGAATAAGACTCTTAAGCTCTTTTAGCAGGATTATTACTAGCTTAGTATAAAATAGAATATCTAATATTATATTCGCAACTATTATAACTGCTAGAAAAATAAGGTCCTTTAAAATAAAACCCCTGGACTTCTCTACCTTTTCCCTATTCTTATAGCTATCTAGGAGCACGTAGCTTATAATAGTAAAATAATACTAACTAACTGCTATAGGTATAACTACGTCTAGACTTTTATTTATAAGCTAAGCAGGATTATTGCTATACTATTTGCTAAAAAGAATAATATAGCCGAGATCCTTGCTAGCTATTACTTCTGCTCTTTTTATTATTTCTTTAGCATGCTCCTAGTTTAGATTATAGATAATGCTAGCCCTTTTATCTTAAAGTTCCTTGCTAAGATTAACCGCCTTATAAGCACTAAGTATAAGTATAGTAGCGCCTTTTACCCTTAGTCGCAAGGCAGTATAGAGGTAACTAATTAGTACCTTAATTAGTAATTACGCTTCTATATTAATAAGCATTAAGATAACTAGAGCGACTTCTTACTTATACTTAACTTCGCTTATAACTCTTTATAGTATGCCTTGCTTAATATAGCCCTTTTTTCTATTGCTTTTAGGAAGCTAGTATAGAATCCCCTTTTGCCTAGTACTACCCTTAGCAACTAACTAGTACCTAACTTAACGCCCGCTACTACTGCCTAAGACTTTATAGCTAGGGCACGAGTAGTATAGCAATAAGCTTAAGAAAAGTCCGCTGCTATATAGTTGCGATAGAAGCTTTAGAGTAATAAAAAGCGCTAACCTGCTAACTTTTAAATTAAAGACTACGTCTTTCTTAGTAGGAAGTAATTTAGTACTATAGTACCTACTACCCGCCTCGACTCTTAGTAGTCTAGCCCTTTTAAGATTATAGTAGAATAGGGCTATAGCTATATACTAGACTTGCTAGAGAGCTATAAGATAACTAACTTCTTCTATACTAACTAACTTTAAAAAGCTACTAGTAACCTGCTACTTAACTAATCCTAGCTACTACCTAAACCTAATAATATTAATAGCACTCCTAAATAGGAAGTTAATAAAGTGCTTTATAGCAAGCTATTAGGACAAGCCTAGCGCCTCGAGTACTAGGTCGCCTAGCAGGGCTGCGACCCTAATAAGACCTAGTACTTAGCTAGGGACTTCCGCAATGCGCTAATAGCCCTACACAAATACTATAACTAATACCTTAATGCCCTAGAACCTCCTCTTAACTTATAATAATAGATTAACGCTACTATAGCTAATAAGACTTATAATAACTATAATAATAACGACTTGGCCCTTTTAATAGAAACCCCTACTTGCTAGCGTAAGCATGTATAACGCTACTAGCAATGCCTAATAACGCCTATAGGTTATATGCAAGCTAGGGCAGACCTACTAAAAGATATTTTTGCGCTTATACTTTCTCTCTCTCTTTCTCTCTTTTTATACCTAACCCCGACTCTTGATTATTATCTCCCTTATATTGCCTATAAAATAGTAGGAGAAGATATTGCTCTAGTAGGTCTTAACTTCTAGTTCCTAGCTATAAGCAGGGTTCGAAAAAAATCTTGTACTTATATAATTACTTATAAGTAATGCGATTTTTTGCGATTTAAATCACGGATTTTTGCTTAGTTAGATGATTTTTTATAATTTAAATTACTAGGGTAAAAAAATCACTTATAAGTGATTTTTTTAGATAGAAAAAAAATCATAAGTAGATGATTTTTATGATTTTTTTTATAAAGTATATATATAGTATTTTTAATAAAAAGTAGAAATTTTAAAGATAAATTAAGGACTTTTAAGAGGAAGAAGAATTAGTAGGGTTATATTAAAAAATAAGAAATAAATAATTGCTTTACTTTATTCTTTTATAATAATATTATCTTTTTTTTTAATTTATTATAAGTTATAACTAGACTTTAAAATAATTAATAATAGTAATACTATAAATATACTATAAATATACTAGTAATATTACTAGTAAAAAGGCTACTAGTATTACTATTAAATAAATTAGGAAGAATACTAGTAAGAATACTAGAAAAAATAATAGTAAAACTAATAGTAAAAATAATAGTAAAAATACTACTAATATTACTACTAAATAAATTACTTAAAATATAATAAAAAATAGGGTAAAGATACTAGTAAAAATA
>LKCN02000009.1:143308-181418 GCA_001633055.2 Ophiocordyceps polyrhachis-furcata BCC 54312
CTAAAAATACTACTACTAATAATAATAAATACTAAAATATATACTAAAAATATAAGAAACTAACCCTTACTAGTAAAAATACTAGAAAGAATTAAGGAAGAATACTATTAAAATACTAATAGAAAGTTTTAAATAAATATTTATTAACTAGAAAAACTTAAAATAATTTTAAGTAAAAAAACTAGCTAATAAATATTAGTAAAAATAACTTATTCCTCCTCTTTACCTTCTTTATATTCCTCTTCTAGTAAAGTAAAGTCCTTTTTCCAACTCTTTAGCAGAATTAACTGCTTAATAGTATCCGAGTTTAGCTGGTTTCTTAACTTAGTAATTATATTAGCGCTTATAGAGAAAGCGCTTTTAATCGAAGCCGAAGTTGCTGCAATAGAAAGGTATCGTTAAGCTAAAATAGCTAGAATAGGAAATCTAGCCTTATTCTGCTTCCAGGAGTCGAGAATATTATCCTGAAATTATTAGCTAAGTTAAAAAATATAAAAAAATAAGTACTTACTTTTTTTTTAAGTAATAGCTCTGAAAAATAGAAAATAAACTCTTCTGGCGTATTTTCCTTATCCGAACTAATAAAAAAGTCGTCCGAATAATTAGATTCAGCAGGGCTATAAGCCCGGGAAAAAGAAGTATTTTTCTGATTTACTTCTTTTTTTATTCTATAGTATTATTAGTAAAAAAAATAGTAAAAAAAATAGTAAAACAAAGAAATATTACTTACTTAAAGTATTCTGCTTTAAAGCAGTTAACAAGGTCCTTTTCGAAGGCAGGATAAAATCCTAGGAGTTGTTTCTCCTTAAAATAGGCTAGTTTTAGCCGGGGATCTAAAATACTACTATATAAGTATAGTATATAAGTTTTAAAGTTAGTTTTAGTTAGTTTTTCCGGAAAGTATTTTTCAAGCTTTGTTTTTCCTTGTAAAATACAAGAAATAAAAAGGTTATAATAGTTTAACTAAAAAAGTTAGTAATAAATAGTAATAACTTAAGTAAAAAATACTTATTAGTCTAAGTGCTAGATTTGTATGCTCGGCTTTAATTCTATAGTCCTAGTATAAGTTGTTTAATTTTTTATATATCTAATAGATATATAAGAGCGCTTCCGAAGCCGTTGTATAAAGTTGACCTTATAGCCTTATAGAAGGCTTAAGAAATATTTCGAAAAATTCCTTTAGGTCGACTAAAGCATCCTATTTGCTAAGAGATATACTATTTTTTTCAGCTCCTTATTAGCCGTATTATTAATAGCGTAAAAAATAGCCGGCTTAAGTTAAATAGCTGTATTTAGCATATTATAGGTGGAATTCCACCTAGTAGCGTTATCTATAAAATAATATTAGTAAAAATATAAAGAAAAAAAACTAAAAAACTTACCTAGGGGTATTTTTTCCTTATTTAAAGTAGAAGGAATTTAACCCTGATTTTTTGCTCTTTTAATGCCTTCTTTAAATAGCTTTTTTAGCTCTGTATTATACTTTAAAATTATAATAACTCTTCGAAGCCGGTTAAAAAGAGCTAGAAAAATTAGTAAAATAAGTATAAAAGTAAAAAAAACTTACTAGAAAAGTTATTATCTTTAACTTGTATCTCTGTATTATTAGTTTCCAGGGCTGTTAAATCCGAATTAATATAGTTAGAGAGAATTATATCGTTTGCAGCCGAGGAAAGAAAGGCTTTAAGCATATCTTATGCTATAAGGTTAATAATATGCGCTATACAGCGCATATTACCTTTAAAGCTCTCCGAAAAAAGGCTATAATAAGCCTCTTTATACGAGTTAGCAAAGGTATTATTATTACTAGCGTTATCTCTCGTAAAGCTATAAGAAATTAGTAAAAAAAACTAGTAAGTATAAAAAAACATACCTGAAAATAGTCGAATAATTTAAAGCTGGATAAGGGCTTAAAGCTAAAAGAGCTTCTTGAAGAATATAAACGCTAGTATATCGTTCGGATGATTTATAGAAGCCTAGGTTTTTTAATATTAGTTTAAAAAAAATTAAAAAAATAAACTTACTTATAAGGTAATAGTTTAACGTAAAATCCGAAGAGATATACGTTAAAATAATACTAATATACGCAGCCTGAGCATTAGAAGTCCAGATATTAAACGTTAAGTTAAATAATCCGAAGTTTTTAATATATTAATTTAGCTTATTATTAAGCAAATTTCGTTTTTCTTCGAATTCTTTACTTAAAAGCTCTTTAATTTTTACTAAGTAGATTTTTAGATAGTCCTTATTTTAAAAATTAGTAATAAAAGTTAAAATAAATAAATAAATATAATAACTTAAAAATAACTTACTAGTTATAAAACGTTAAAAGCTCTAAAAAAGAGTCCGAGCTTATAGCGTTAAAAGAAATATTATTGCTTATTAAAAAGGATAAAATCCTTTTATAAGCCTTGGTTAAATTAAACTAAAGTTGTTGTTTTTTTGCTGTATATTCTTTAAAAAAATCCGGTCTTTCTCCTTAGGGCTCTAAAAAAATAATTAGTAAATAAGTTAATAAGTAAATAAGTAAATAAATAAACTTACTTCTTTTTTTTCCTTATTTTCCACTTTCCTTACTAAAAGCTATGCCTTTATAGCAAAGAAAATAATGCCTACCTAAGTTAGAGTTAATTTTCTAATCGATTGCATACTTAAAAGTCTTATTATAACTAAAATAATTAGTAAATATAGTTAGAAAGTAAAAAGAATATAAGTAAGTTTACTTACGTTATATAAGTATATAAAACTCGGCGTTATTGCTATAAGTTAA
This sequence comes from Ophiocordyceps polyrhachis-furcata BCC 54312, assembly GCA_001633055.2. Lineage (NCBI taxonomy): Eukaryota > Fungi > Ascomycota > Sordariomycetes > Hypocreales > Ophiocordycipitaceae > Ophiocordyceps > Ophiocordyceps polyrhachis-furcata. Next base: position 146,079 of record LKCN02000009.1, read on the forward strand.
TTAGTAAAAGCTTTCTAGTAAAAAGCTTTTGCTAAAAAATATAAGGCTTAAGCTCTAAATTAGGGCCTAACTTAAAATCCGGCTAGTTATAAATCGAAGCTAAATAATCCGTTTTTTCTACTTATTTTATAAGATTTTTTCCTTTTTTAATTTTTTTTCCTATATAATTTATTAGTTTCTACTATTTAATACAGTTATTAATAGTAATAGTAATTTTATAATACCTTTTTCTTTTTCAGATATAAAAGAACCTTGCGAATTAATGCCTAAAGTAGGCTGCGAAGAACGTTGAAAAAACGAGGAAGCTTTACTTGGCCCTGGGTCAGGCCCTAGCTCAGGGCCCTGCTCGATAATTCCAAAGGAATTACCCTTAGAAACAGCCGAAGCAATAGAAGGCTTATAAGAAGCAGACATTGCAAAGAGTTACAGAGTAGGTTAAAGAACTTAAAAGAGGAGAGAAAGAGCTTTTAAATAGTTTTTTTTTTGTTAAATTTAGTTGCGAAACGAAGAATTCGTAAGGAAAAAAAGAAGAAAAGAAAGGAAAGAAAAGTTATAAGGGAAATTCTCTACCTTATACTACTAGGAAAGCAAAACTTTAGTATAAAAAGTACGTAGCTAGAAAGCGCTAAAGCTTCTAGTATTTTCTAGTATTTTGCTACTTTTTAGAAGTACCTGCGTTATTTTTTTCTTGCAAGGACAGGTAGTAGTATTAGCAAAAGTACATTACCTCGTATTTTTACAAGTACTGTAGGCCTAGGGAAGAATTTGTACTTTTTCTATCTTTATACCCTGAAAAAAAGACCCTACTTACCTAAAATAGAAAGTATAATTCTTATGCTATTATTAACTATATAAAGAGCTTATATTCCGAAAATTACCTAAAATAGAACACTTTTAGGCTATATAAATAGAAAAGGAACTTATATATACTAAGTATTTTAAAGTATTTCTATTTTAAAAAAAATAATAAAATAGCGTAAAAAGGGAATTAAATTTTTTAAAAAATTCTTAAAATATTATAAGGTTATAAGGTATTTTTAGAATCTTTTATTTTAATTTTAAGTCTCTTACTTACTAAATCAGAAAAAAACTACTTTTTAGGGTAAACCTTTACTAAGAGTTTCTATGCAGGAAAAAAATACTTTTTTAAAAAAGAGTAAAAAAGAGATTTTATTTAATATATAGCCTATTATAGAAGATAGGAAGCTAAAAACCTTATATAAGCTTTTTATAGTAAGTATATACTAAATTATAGTTTTATTATATTTTATATAATATTATATAGTCTTTAAATTAAATGTTAGTAGTACTACTTTTTCCTATAGGGTAGGTATAAAAACCCTACTTTAAAAATACTAAAAAAAAACTAAAAAAAACTAAAATAAGACTAAAGTTTTATAAGTTATAAAGCCTTTATAATTACTTTCCTTACTTCCTACTATTAAGCATATAAGTTTTAATATATTTTTAAATATAAATATATAAAAGCAACTAACATTTTTATATTATATTAAGGAGTTTTTTTTAAAAAAATAAAAAAACACTAAAAAATAAACTAAAGCCTTACGTATAAAAAAAAAGTTTTTTTATTTATTATAAGGTTCTTTTAATTATACTTTCTTTCCTTTATTATATTTTAAAAACTTATTTTCTATATTAATTTTTTATCTTTCTATAGAAATATATAGTATACTTTATAAGTCGTTTTTAAAAATAAGTATATATTATTAGTTTTAAAAAATTATATATATCTATTTTTAGAAAAAATCTTAATGATTTTTTTATAATTTTTTTTAAAAAATCACTTATAATGTGATTTTTTTTAATAATTTAAATTATAGCCCTGAAAAAAATCACTTATAAGTAATTTAAATCACGAAAAAAAAAACTTAAAAAATTACTCACAAATTACTTATAAGTGATTTTTTTCTAACCCTGGCTATAAGAACTATACCTCCTTAGCTATTTGCATAGTTTTAAGCTCTATAATTCCAAGGCTATAAGATACCTCTCCTTACTTCTCTTTTAGCAGCTAGCTGCCTAAAAGCAATAACTTTAGGGTAAGGCTACCCTAATAGGATATTAATATAGCGCCTATTAGGACCCGTCCCTATTAATTTTATAAGCTATAGGGTAAGGCAGCCTACTCCTATAGCACGCTAATTATAGTTATAGTTAGGGTAGGGTAGTATAAGCCTTAAACGCAACCTATCCTTAAAAGTGCTACTAAGTTAGGCTTATTTAACTGCTATTATCTAGCTATGCATACTAAGAGCTATATAGCTTACTTAAAAGGTTATACAAGCAGTAGATATAAAGTTAACGAATCGGGAAGGTAATTACGTAATAGAGAAGAAGAAGAGGAATCACGTAATAGTCTAAAAGAGGAAATTAAAGAAGAATTAGAGGCAGGAGAGGTGTTTGTATTAAGAAGGTGAGAAAAGCTAATGCTGATAATTCTTCCAAGTAGGTGGGAAAACCCTCCTCCTTTTATAGACAATTTCTCAGGAATAAAGGTACTTCTTAAGATACTTTAAAGTCCCTACTTGTAGTACTCTGACGTACCTATACGTTACTACTTTCCCTTTGTTTTGAGGTATTTTCTTTCTTAAGATATTTAACTTAGAAGATTGGCAATTTGGAAGAAGACTTGTAGCAATCTGACCGATCTGATCGATCTGATTAATCCGATCGATCCGATCGATCTGACCCGCTATAACCGCTATAACGTGCCCGCTATAGCCCCTGTAGGTACGTACCTACCCCGCTATAAGCGCTTATGCTTTAGGGGGGGGTATAGGTACAAATTAGGCTGTATATGTTTCAAGTCTTTTTTATAAGCTGATTTCTTATCCGTTTAAGATAAAAAGATATGCATTTTAAAGCGTTTTAAAAGGGCTATAAAATGGTGTAGATCTTGTCTTATAGAAGTACCTATTATATATATATTTCTTTTATTAAGCTTTTTATAGCTGTATTATTATATATACTCTTACACTTACTAAGTCTAATCGGAACTAGCTATAAGCAGTTATTTATTTTAAAATAATATATAAGCTTGTATTTAGCACTATAGACTGCTTTAACACTTAACCTATAAGTATAAAGAGGGGCTAAACCCCCTGCCCTTTATAGATTAGGATGCTATTACGCTCTGCTATCCTCCTACGACTTATTATAGAGGATACTATAAAGCCTTGCTCCCCTATAGCGCTTTAATTAGCAACCTTATACACTAGCTTTCTAGCTTATAGCGAGTTTAACTGCTAACTGCGACTTAGAATAGGGCTAGTGCTATGCTTATCTACTAACCCCTTTTATTATTATCGCCCTAAATAGTACACGCTAGTTATATAGCTTATAGTATACTCGACTACTAGTTATAATTTAGATATAAGGCCTAGCGTTATGCCTAGCTGCTAACCTATCTTTTTATTATTACTGCTATTTAACTAGATTCTTTACTACTACTAACCCCTTTTTATAATCCCTCTAGGCACTTTCTAGGGATACGCATATAAGGCTAGCCTTAAGGGCTACTTTTTATTAAAAATTCGCACTTTTTATATAGTATTTTCCTTAAATTAACTTATAACAACTATAATAATCCGGCCCCTGCTTCTAATCTATCTTAGTGCTTTTAAACCCTCTAAGCCGCTAGTGCTGCTATTGTTATCCCTTTAAGCCGCCTATGCTACTGCTATTATCCCTCTAAACCGCTTATTTCCACTGCTATTATTCTTCTGCGCTGCTTATACTGCTGCTATTATCCCCTTAAGCCGCTTATACCTGCTGCTATTATTCCTCTAAGCCGCTTATACTGCTGCTATTATCCCTCTAAGCTGCCTATACTGCTACTATTATCCCCCTAAGCCGCCTATGCCTACTACTGTTATTCTTCTAAGCCGCTTAGGCCGCTGCTATTATTCCTCTAAGCTACCTATACTAGCCGCTATTACTCCTCTAAGCCGCCTATACTACTGCTATTATCCCTCTAAGCCGCTTATACTACTGCTATTATTCCTTTACGCTGCCTATACTACTGCTATTATCCCCCTAAGCCGCCTATACCTACTGCTATTATCCCTTTAAGCTACTTATACTAGTGCTGTTATTTCTCTAAGCCGCCTATACTACTGCTATTATTCCTCTAAGCCGCTTATACTACTGCTATTATCCCTCTAAGCCGCCTATACTAGCCGCTATTATCCCTCCAAGCCGCCTAGGCCGCTGCTATTACTACTTATACTGCTGCTATTACCCCCTATACTGCTGCTATTACCCTCTATACTACTGCTTATAACTACTTATACCTAACTTAGTCTTCTTCCTACTACTACCCCTTTTTATAGTCCTTATAGCTATAACTTAAGGGCATATACGTAAGGCTAGCCTTAAGGGCTATTTTTTATTAAAAATTCGCACTTTTTAGCGTTTTCTTTAAATCGACTTATAGCGCCTATATTAAGACGGGCAATACCCCCCCCCTAATTAACTTAGTGCTTTTTAGCCTTATTTGCTAACCTACCCTATACTTACCTTAATAGGCGTATTAAGGCTATAGGCAGGGGGTAGTATTACGCGCCGCACCCTAGCATACTGCAGTATCTAGTACGAAGGGAGGATATAGAACTCCTAACCCCTATAGGCCTATAGGAGAGGGCTAGAAGACCCGTCACGTCAGGTAATAAGCCCTCCACAACGCATATAAAAGGGGCCTATAGCCCGACCACTTTTTCCTAGTTCTTTCTTTCCTCTCTATTTTAGAATATTTGTTTATAGTGCCTAATATACGTTTCCTCGTTTTGCTGGCCGTAATACAGAGTAGACTTTAGAGTTACTAACCTTGAGGGCAATACTAATAGCTAGGAAAGGGTTTTTAAAAGAAAAAAAGGGTATATTTGCTAGATTTAAAGGGAAGAACTAATTAGCAAGCAGCTTAGTTTTTCCTTTATAAGATAACTATAAGCCGCTAGAAGCATTACGCTATAAAGCAGGTATATAGGTTAGTTTTAAAGAAGTCTAGCTCTATAAGCAAGCTTACCTAGTTATAGACTATAAAGTCTAAAGGTTACTTAAGATACTATTAAGAAACTCCTGCTAATTATTACGCTTTGCTTTATAGATAGCAGCTTTTATATAGTAGTTTTATTTCCTAAGACCTGCTATTAAGATAAGCTAGGGTTTACTTATTATACCTACTAAGCTTGCTTTATATTATATATTGCCTTACTAACTTCGTATATCTACTAAGGGTATAACTTAGGGCTAACTTATTAAAAAAGGGATAGAACTATAATAGTCGCTATAGTATTAAGTTATTAGTATAGCTAGTTTAGAGTAGCGTTTATTTAGTCTAATAAACCTATAAATGCTTAGAAAAGTAGGAGCTTATTATATATTTTAGTAAAAAGGATATCCCTATTAAATAACTCCTAACGCTTAGTATAAGCTATATCTAAAAGGGGATTGAGGTTAAAGGAGGCGGATTATAGTATATAATTAGAACCCTTAAATTTAAGTTTAGGGCTAAGGAAAGTCGGGAAATAGCCTAAAAATACTTAGATAAAGTCTATAATGCTTAATCGATAGCTATGCATTTCTCTAGTAACCTTATATAAAAGAGTAATAAGCTTAAAGCATAGCTATCCTATAACTTAAAAGAACTCGAGGACCTATAGTAAAGATTATTTATAGAGATCCTATAAAGGATAGTAAGCATTAAAGTTACTAAAAAAACGCAAGGGGTATCTAGGTTAAGCTAGTCTTATAAATAAAAAAGGGGGCTAGTTATAATACTAAAAGGAGGGGAGTAGACTAATAGTATTTAAGGGCTATAAGCAAAAAAGGCTCTTGCTATATCCTAGCTAAGAATAAGTATCTAAGTATATAGTTTATAGCATTTATATATATATAAAAGAGCCCTCCTTTTACTTTATATAAAGTAGTAAGGGGCAAGGCTTAAAAGCAGTAGTTAGCTATAAGTATCGAGCTAAGCCTCCTAAATAGCTACTATATTATAGCTATATTTAAAGAAAAGAGCAAGGTAAATAAAATAGTTTAATTTGTATATATTTTATATACAGGCTTTAATTTTTATTAAGTTGCGTAAAAAGAATAGTAAATAGCAATTAAGATATAAATATAAGCTAGGTATAAAAAAGGGTAGATATATAGGTAATACTATGCTTTATATAGCCTTGCTATTCTATTATTAAATAGGACTAGCTATAAAGGCCGCTTTTTAATTATAGTAAAGACCTAATTAAGGAGTCGAGTAGGGGGATATTTATATTACTTAAAAAGCTATAGTAAGCCTGCTTTTATAGCAAAACCTAAATAAAGCTATCCTTATTAATAAATAGTATAGGTTAGAAAGCAGGCAGTTATTAAAAAGCAGTTAGTTATTAGCTAAAATTTAGCAGTTAGTCCTAATAGTAGTCTTAAAAGCAATAGGGTTATGCAGAGTATATAGACCTAGCCTTATTCTAGTACTAGTAGGATACTTTATAGTCTTAGGACTAGGAGGCATAGTTACTCTTATATAAGATATAGTAGTTATAAGTAGGGCATTAACATATATTAGTATAACACAAGAGAGGACTCTGCTTAAGTTAGCTCGGGTCCTTAATCTATTAATATCTGCTTATATCTATCTCTATTCTTCCTCTATTAGAGAGGAAGACGAAATATATATAAAGTCTTAAAGGCATCTAGGTTAAACTAGAGGTAATTTATAATTATCCTAAACTCCGTATAATCCAAATATATAGCCGCCCCCTTTCTCCTTTAAACCGTTATCGCTATAATCTTAGTATAAACTTATTACAATATTATATACTTATCGTGCTAAGTTTAGGGGTAATCTACTTCCCCTTCTATACTGCCCCTATTATACTCCTATCCCCTATCTAAAAGGGCACGATACTTATACGGAAAGGGGTAATATGCACTATAATAGGGATAATATAGAATATCTAGCAGAAAGGGGTTTGCATATATTATAACTATAACTATCGCCGAGTTAGTTATAAGAAAGGGGCTTATGCGGAAATAGGTTATTCCGCCTTCCGTAGTTGCGTCCCTAATTCTAACAAATATATAGTAGTATTAACGTTTACCTTTAAAAGCAGGGCAGTTAGTCTCCTCTTCTTTATATAGGGAGGAGTTATAGTATTTATAATATAGGGTATTTTTATAGTATTTAGCTATATAACTAAACTAGAAATATTAATAGTATTATTTAGGGCGGATAGTATTTTAGCAAGGGGAGGAAGGCACCTACAGCACGCGCAGCCGACTCTAAGGGGCGTAACTCCCTTAGTAACACTTGTATTAGCGGTTAGAATACGTAGGGGATCTCTATACACTAGTATGCATAGATATCGTAAATAGAAAAGACTCTAAAAACAGTAAAGTCTAAAAAGTAAGTAAGGGAGAACAAAATAACACAATAAAGCATAAAAAGCATTTAATTAAAAGGTTTAAAAGGTATAATATATCTTAAAATATTTATAAGGGTTAAAGGTTTAGTAATTTATTAAAGATAATAAAAGGCAGAGTTTTTATTTATAGTCTTCTCTAGGACTAAAGAAGTGCAATAAACAGCTTTTAGTAATAGCTTAAAGCTAAGTCTAAGGGCGAAACTTGCTTATCTTATTATCTAAGGACTATATCTAGGCTTATTATACCTAATATAAGATCCTTCTATCCGGATCTAGCAAAGCTATCTTTCTATTAGCGAGATAAAATAGCTAGTATTATAACCTAGAGTTAGCGCTTATAATAAGCCCTCTTTAATTAATTAGTTACTACCCTCCTAACTAAAGTAGGAGAAGTAGTTCGCCCTCGTTTTCTAGTATATTCTTTAGTACTGCTAAACTCCTCCTTAAGCATAAAGCCGCAAACGAGAAGAAGGAGGTAATAACTAAATTAGAATTAAAAACTATCTATAGAAACAGAATACAAATAATAGCGCGCGCGAAAAATAATAGCAGTGCACTTTAACGAACTAGAATAGAAATAATAAATAAGATAAAATATATAAGTAAAAACGGATACTTTTTTAGGGCTAGGTTAAGTCGCGTTTAGCAGCCCTTTTAGCGCGCATAAGTCGAGCTTCTTTAAGAGTATAGAATGCAATTAAATACTCTTTAACTGCTAAATAGATGCTTAGCTAGACGTTATAGCTTATTAATCCAGGCGGTTATAAGCTAATAAACGAGTTAGACGTAATATAGCGCGGGATTTAGCATAGCTCTTGCAGTTTATATCGGGCTAACGCTCGCCTAGTATAAGCTATAATAGCCCTTGCAACGCCTAGTCTGCTACTAGCGCCTTTCTTAGTTAGCCGGCAGTCTTTAGTCTAAATAGTATAATTCGTATAGGTTTCGATATTACTTACTGCATAATTAAATAGATCTAGTTTAACCTCTTCCCTGCCTAATTAAGCAATAGTCGGTCCTTTGTATTTGCTATAATTAACTAAGCCTACTATAAGCGTCCGTTAAGGCGCAATCGCCTTTAGCGTTAATATAGGGGTTTTAGCCTTCTTTATTAGTATCTTAAAACAGACCGCCTGCTAATTAAATGCCCTTTTTATAAGGCGTCGTTCTCGTATTCCTCGTTGCAAAGTTAATAAGGGTTTAGTAGGAGCTAGTTATAGCTAGACTAGTATAGTAAAATAGGGCTATAATAGGGCCCCCGATTATATAAGTATAGCTATAGTTACCTCCCCTGCTATTTTCTTTATAGGGGTCGCTCCTAATAGTGCTATTATTATTTTCTTCGTAATAGGCTTCTCTTTTTTAGCCGTTATTTTCTTTATAGCTAATGCAGCCTTCGCTCGCTGCATTTTAATCCGAATCGATAGTAACGTAGGGAGATCCGGCGAAGCTAAACCTAGGATAGAATTATTATTGCTAGTACTAAAAGGGTTACTAGGAGTTATAGCCCCTGGGTCGCTAAGCTTAGAAGAAGTCTATCTAGGATAGCTTATATAAATAGCATCTTCGTAATCGAATGCTTTATTAAGAGCAGCCTCCTTATAATTAAATACTTCCTTATTGCAGTCGACTATATTGCTAGTTTCCTCTTGCAGTATTATATTTTAAATTTGCTTTATTAGACTAGCAACCGTCCTAGTAGGGGGGAAAGGGTCCGCTAGTTTATAATTAAGAGGTTCTAGAGCTCGGATCTAATCCTCCTATTATAAAATTACTAAATCGTCGCTAGCTCCCTTACTATTATTAACTCGGAGCACTTTAGCCTAGCTAATATATCTAGCCTTAGGCTAATTTTTTATATATATAGTATGCGTAAAATCCCCTTTTATTAAGCTCTATCCCCTTAGCTAGATCTCGTAAACTCCTCTATTTAGCAATTACTATAGGGACGTTACTTATACCCTCTTATAAGTTTAGCGCTTTGCTTCTAAGGCAGCTTCTTATTTATCTACCTTAGCCTCCTACTTCTCTAGAGCATTCGTAGCCTTAATATATTCCTCTAGCGGCTCCTCTCCTGCTGCTAAGGCCGTATCCGTAATAGCTTAAAGTTCCCTAATTTAGTTAGTTAAATCCTAGTAGATCTTATTATTCTCGTTTACGCTAAAAAGACTGCTCTTATCCTTAGACTCTTTATTATTTATATCTGTAGTAGCGAAAAAGTTCTTAGCAGGGAGGGTAATACTAGTAATATATCTATATATAAAGCTTTTGTCTATAATAATATAGCAGTAATAAGCAGTATAATAGTTCTAAGTAAATCTCGCTAGGCTTAGTCCCCCTAGTATTATTAGCGTTAGTTATAGCTCGACCTCTATGCTCTTTATCTATTTCTACTATTAGAAGGGGAATCGAATTAGCAACCCCTTAATTAAATAGTCCCCCTTTATTCCTAACTTATTAGCTGCTATCTTATATAGGCTGCTAATAGCTATCTATAGGTATATATTATAATTAGTCGTATTATTATCTAGCTATCGAATAGGCTAGTCCTAGAGAAGGAGTTCCCCCTCTAGGGGAGCTATTATTTATTAACTAAACTATTTAGCTACTACTTTTAGCACCTTTACTAGTCGAACTATCTAACTCGGTCTAAGCCTTATATATCTACGCACTTAGTATTAAAGGGCGATTAGAGCTAAGTAACTATACTCCTAACTATATTCTTATTCTAAGGATCCGAGAAGGATAAAATCTATTTAATTAATCTCCTAGTATTTAGATAATAATAAGAACTATAATCTAGCTATCCTTTTTGCGCGCTAGATTTAGCTATTCTATCTAGAGTCGAATATATATAAAAGTCTTATCTTCTAATCCTAAAGGTATACTCCCTAGTAGTACCTGCCTAGTACGCTGCTAGATATAAAATTAATAAGTCCTCTAGCGAACTTTAAACTACTTATATCTACTTTAAAGTCGAAAAAAGGTTTTTTAAACCTTATGCTTTTATAGAATAGTGTATTTATAGAGTCCTTGCAGTTATCCTTAATATAGACCGTTAAGGGCTATTTATAAATATAGAATAAGGGCGCTATCCCCTTTGCAATAAGCTTTAAGATTACTAGAGCCTTACAGCTAGATAACTATTATAGCCTATTAGCTTTAATAATAAACTTCGCTAGATCTATGCAATAATAGTTCTAGTCCTAGATATCTTTAAACTAGCTAATACTAACTATTTTTTAATCTATACTAAACCTCTAGAAGTTAATTAGGTAGTCGGCTTTAATCTATATATTTTCTATTAGCTAGTTAGTTCTAGTAATATACTATACGGGTTAATAGAACCCTAGGCCTTTCTCTAATATTTCCTTAAATATTAGTCTAGTGCTATTACTACTACTACTAGTATATTAGCTATATACTATTAGGAGTATTTTCTAGCTAAAGCTTTGATCTAGAAATAGTATTATCTAGTTAGCTTAAACCCTACTAGCAATATATATACTTATTATCTTTTCTATTCTATTGCGTAAAGGTGCTATTTTAGCTATAAGACTTACTACTTATAACGATTAAAAGGTATTAATAAGGGAAAGTAAGGGATTCTTCTTTAGGCGCAACGGGTTAGTAGTTTATTAGGTAGGGCGAGCGTGCGTTACTATAGTTATACCTAGGTATACTCGGTTAGGTACTAGGCATTGCGAGGCATTACGCGCTTACCGAGGAAAAGTAGGTCTATTATATTTGCTACGCTATAGCCCGCTCGTCCTTCCCCCCTCCCTCTTAAATAATTATAGAAGAGAATATAGTCTATAGACCTAAATAAGGACCTAGAAGGAATAAGGATAGCTCTTAAATAAGAGAAAAGGCGGCTAAAGAAATAAAAAGCTAAAGAAGATAATATTAAGGGTCCAAAGGGGCTAGGCTTGCTAAATATTATATTACTCGTTAGTCGACCCGTAGGAACTAAAGAAATAATAGTATTATCGATACTTACGTAGTTAGGTCGAATAGACTTAAAAATATACCTAACTATAGAGTACTTTAGAGTAAGAGACTATTTAATTAAAGTAACTAGGTGTATGTGTAAAGAATCCGGGCTTTGCCCGGATCTTGTGTTATGCTACGCGAGGATAACTTATCTACGCGCCCAGGCCGCGCGCATATAGCCCTACCTCCCTACTATATATTATGCCTTTTTTTTCTTTTTCTTTATCTTTATTATTACTATTTAGGTCGCTATTCTGCAGTAGCACTAGGCCAGACCCTTATAGTATGCTAACTAAACCTCCCCTAGATGCATTCTATATTCGAGCTATAGCATAAGGGAGGAAAAAACCTAGGTTATCTTAGCGTGCTAGTATATATAGAGATTGCTTTCTAATAGTCTATCCCTAATAAAGCCCCTGCCCCTATAAGGGAGGAGATATCTAATACGTCCCTTTTAGAATATTTTATTAGTTAGTTCTTAGGTCTAAGGGAATAAAATAGCATTGCCCTAAAAATAGGGATCCCTCGAATTACCTATATCCCGGCTAAAATAGCCTACCCCTAAGGATACTTCTTTAAGCAGTTAATTAACGTATACTAGCCTAAGTACTATCGAGCTATTATTATTATAATCTTTAGCTAGAGGAATCTAAGGATATATAGTTACTATATTTGTTTATAGACTATAACTATAATATATTATAGAGAGCATATCTTATTGCCTTTCTACGAGTGCGTTTTACTATTAGGTATAGCTAATTTTGCCTGCGTAAACTATATTTAGAATAGAGCCTAGGCTATAACCTGCGATTAAAAAGAGGTTCCTAGATATGCTTAGGGAAAAGAAGAAGGCGAGGCGCTATAACTATAAGGCTATTTTGCCGGAGGCAAGGGTATTATAGACTTAGCTATAGCGTATAAAGATTATATAAACTATCGAGTAGCTCTGCGCCTAGCAAAAGATACGCCGAACCCTTTTCTAGATAATAGTTTATAGCTAGGAATAAATAATAACTAGGCAATAATCGAAGGAAGGGCTTAGGCTACTAGGGATTAGAAGAGCATTTAATTAGGGGCTATAGCGTATAAAGAGAAAAGAAAAAGAAAGAAATAGATAATATAATCGAATAGAAGTAATTAAGGTATAAAAGATATAAACGAGAAAAACTCTACCCTAAACTCCTATTTAAATAAAAAGAAGAGAAAAATTAATCCTAAAAGAGTAGCTATAAAACAGCACTAATATATAGGGACTTCTGCGTATCTGATATTTAAGGGAGTCGGACCTTAAATTATAGTTTTATAGATATTAGCCTAAGACTATCCGCAATAATAGATTCGTTAGTTAGCACTTTATATAGGATATTATAACTCCTTAGAACTATTTAATTAAGTTTATTATTATATTAGGAAGAAGCAAGAAGACTATTAGTACTATTATAGTTATTTTTATTAGGAAGTAGTAGGCTTTGCGATAAGTAATTCTAGAGCAACTAGTTATTTAAAAAAGATTCCTACTAGCTATCTATATCTTATCTAAATGCTTTAAGGTAGTCTCCTAAAATAGTTCGTTCTAAAGGAATCCTATCTAAGGTCTTAATCTAGTAGCTTCTAGTTACTTTAGCATAGGATATAATATAAAACAGCCTATCCTAGCGTATTTTTAATTTCGAGATCCTCCTATAGTCGGTTGCTCGCTAAATATCGTAAGATAGGACTAGATCCCTAGGTTAAATAGGTTAGTCCCTAATTATATATCGATTATTATTATTAGTATACTTAGCGAGTCTAACCCTATATGCCGTAACCTTTAGACGCGCTTTATTAATATCCTCCTTCTTCCTCCTTAAAACTCTTATTCTAGCAGCGAGTAGATTAAGTAGTTCCTTAACTTTATTCTATTAGATAAGCCGCTATATAGGGAATTCGACTTCTAAAGGCAAAACTAGGTCCTATCTAAATAATAAGTAAAAAGCAGATTAGCTATAGGAGTTTTTAATAGCAGTGCGGTTAGCTAGGATTGCCTAGGGCAGAAACTTAACCTATTTGCCCGTTTCTCTAGCAAACTTCGTAAGTGCGCCTATAATAGACTAGTAGCCGACTTCTATAATAGTATTCGCTTTCGGGTTATAGTATAATATTAGGATAACTTAGACTCTAAAGTCTTTTAGAATAGTATAGAAAGTCGATTTAACTTCTAGTCTACTATTAATTATAGCCTAAATAGGGACGCTAAACTAGTAGATAATTAATAGTATAAACTTAGTTATTGCTACTATTATAAGGTCCTTAGCAGGGGCTACTTTAAGCTACCTAGTAAGATTATCCCTAGCCTTAAGTAAGTACTTATACCCGTAATTAGATAGTAAGTATTAAGCATTAAGGTGGATTTTAGCAAATAGCTGCCCTAGTACTATAGGGACTAATAGTTTATAAGGTTTCTAAGGATTATATAGTTAATATATAGAGCAAACTAAGATAGTTATACTAATATAGTTCTAAAGCCCTAGCTACTAGTACCTTTCCTTAATATAGGTATAGGTGTAAAGAAATCGACGAAGAGACAATACTAAGTCGAACTAAAGAGGAGTAATAAATAGAACTACTAAGAAGAGAGAGAGAGAGGAAAGGAGAGAAGCTCCCTGCCAGCTAGCTATATACCTCGCGCAGTCGGCTATTAGTAATAAGCCCGTACTAATACAAGCCTATCCTATCCTAGTTAAGCTAAAGGGTCTACTTATCGCGTACTTATAATCCCCCTATATAGATATAACTAGGTTAAAGACCTAGTCCTTTATATACCCTCTATCCCTAAAGGAGACGAGAAGCGCAAGCTAGTCGATACTATATAGTAAACGCTATAATAGCTATGCGTTATGCTAGCGCGAAGCTATATATAAACCGTAAAGGCCCGCCGCAAGCGGCTAACTGCTAGCCAGTCCCTCCTAGAAAGGGGGAGTCCGTAAAATACGGAGTTATATCGCCTATATTAAGGCAGGAAAGCAGCTACCCGACTAGTAATAGAAGAAATCCTATATAACCCGCGTATACCTCGAAGGGGTCCTATTAGAGCGGGGTAGCCTTAGAGGGGCCCCTTATAGTATTAACTAACCTAGCCTAGAGTATATGCTTTATCGCCTAGTTGCAAGGGTTATTTTCCTAGCCTAGCGCGATTAGCAATAGTACGTACTGCCCTGCCCTGCCTTGCGCGCTAATAATAAATTAACGCATATAAGACGAAGGCAGGACGCGTATAACTAATCGCCTAGCCTATCCTAGACTATAACCCTTGCGGCTAATCTATAAATCCCTTACGCCTTATTGCCCTAGTTAAAAATCTCTGCCTTGCCCCTAGTTCTTTCTGCTAGCCTAGAAACCGATATTAACCTAGCAATCCGAGATTATACGCATAGCTAAGGGCAGTTATATTAGAAGTAACCGACTTAGTTATATTTATAGCAACGCTTACGCTAGGGCGCGCTAGAAGCGCTGGATTTAATAGAACTAATATCTATTAGGTCGGCCTTAGTATAAGGCAGAAGATTAAATATTACCTAAGATATATCCCTAGAGTTAAATATACTATCGAAGCTCCTTAAGAGTAACGCAAAAGCTAAATACGTTATAGGCTATATCGTCTCCTAATCTAGTTGCTTCTTAGGTTCCTAATAGAGACTAGAAGCTAATAGGATAATCTTAGTATAATCGGACTAGTATTACTATCCGGCCTTAAAGAGAATATATTCCTATTGCGTAACGTACGCGCTAAGGGACTCCGACGTCTCCTATAATAAAGTAACTAAAAAAAGACCTATGCGTTGCTCCTTATATAATTCGCTAAGAGTATTATCGATATATACTAGGAAGGAGTCGGGCTAAGTAGCAAAATTATCGATACGTAATATATATAGAAGGAAACTTTGCTAGAAGGTGCTAAGTCGTAAATAAATATAGAAGAACTAGGAGCGACTATCCCTAATTGCAACTCCGTTAATAGCAAACTTCGCCTAAAGAGATGCTAGCTATATTAAAAGTCTAGAGCGGGATTCTAACGCGTTAGGGGTAGGCAAAATTTAATAGCGTTCCGAGGTTATACTTTCCGTATTATAGTCGTAAACGGAAAGGAGTTCTATTTAATATAAAGGAATCGACGAAGAGATAATACTAAGTCGAACTAAAGAGGAGTAATAAATAGAACTACCGAGAAGAGAGAGAGAGAGGAAAGGAGAGAAGCTCCCCGCTAGCTAGCTATATACCTCGCGCGGTTAGCTGTTAGTAATAAGCCCGTACTAATACGAGCCTATCCTATCCTAGTTAAGCTAGAGGGTCTACCTATCGCGTACCTATAATCCCCCTATATAGACATAACTGGGTTAAAGACCTAGTCCTTTATAATAGGTAACTTAACGACCTTTATATCCTATCTACTTATAGAATTTAGTAATAATAGCTCGTTAATAGTCCTTATTATCTATAACTAGACGTAGGAATCTTTCTTTATATATAGGTCGTTTCTATAACTAATTATTAGCAATTATAAATATTATTGCTCGGTTTTTAAAGCGTCGAAAGACTTAGGGCTTTATTAGTTAGGGTTGCTTTATTTCCCTTAGAAAGTCTGCGATTTAATAATAGGTATCTAAAAGCATTTAATTAGGCAAGGAACTCTAGATAGAATTTAAGTATAGGTCGATAAAGTCCTCGGAGTCGCTATCCTTTTCTCGTTTAATCTAGTTAATTTCTATAGTCGGTTTATAGGATAAAGCATTAGCAATAGGGTTTTTCTTACCCGAGATATACTAGACTATAAAATCGAAAAAGAAAATATAGCTAACCTATTAAGTAACTATTGCTCCTAGAATATCTTTTAAAGAACCTTTTAACTAGTTAATAAGGACTTATGCATTTATTTCTAAAATAAAGTAAACCCTATAAAGATAAAGGCGGAGTCGATATATAGTATATAGGACGGCCTTATATTCCCTTTTTATAGTATTATAGTTAGCCTCTATAGGGTTCTAAATACTGCTTTTAAATTGCATAGTCTATTAGACGTTATTTATTTCTTAGAATAGGACTGCCCCCTATCTAGTAGCGCTAGTATTATATATAAGGATAATTTCCCTATAGTTTAGTCCTAGATTAAGTAGTACTAGGAACTAAGGGTTTAAAAGAGGCGCTTTTAGGTCCGCTATTGCCTAAGAGTATTTATTAGTCTATTTAAAGGCCGTGTCCTTTTTAAGTAAAGAGGTTAACGGCTTTGCAATCTAAGCAAATTTAGGGATCTAGATTTAGTAGAACCTAATAAGACTAAGGAAATAACGAACTTAGCCGATAGAATTATACTTAACCTAGGACTTTAGTTTCTCGACCTTATAGTCTACTAGCTTCCTGCTATATATACTAACTATATACCTAACTAGTTCCGTCGACGTTTAATACTATTAGGACTTCTTCCTAGCAATAGTATAGCTAGCAAGCTTAATATTAACGAGTACCTTATTAAGGGAGATAAGGTATTTAAAAATATAACGCTAGATCCTAGGTAGGGCCTCCTTGTTATTATATATCGTCTCTAGGCCGCGGATAGAGATATTATCGACGAATATATTATATACCTTAGGGATAAGATCGAATAGGATCTGCTATATAACCCTTATAAATTAACTAACTGAATTTATTGCTCCTATTAGTATAGTATATTAATAAAAGAGGCTAATTAGTATAGCAAAAGTAGTATAATCTCGGCTCCTTAGGTCTAAAGGCATTTAATTATAGCCTAAAAAGAGGTCTAGAAGCGTAAGGATCTTATAGGTAGCAAATTATTCGCTAAATTTGTTTATATAAGGAGGTAGGTTAGCATCCTAAATTATATAACTATTAAGTATTATAACCGAGTTAATAAGTTATATATCTTTATTCTTCTTAGCAATAACTATATAGTAGTTCTAGTATAACGTATAGCTAGGTTCTAATACCCTATATTAAACTCTATTCTTAAGTAATTTAACTACTTGCAGTAATATCGCTTTAGGGATATTAATAGGCTTAGCCTGCTATATCTTATGCTTAATAACTTTAAATACTACTAGCAGGGCAACTAATAGATCGACTTAGCCTTATTTACTATAGTCCTAGGAAAGTATAGCTTCCTAGTTAAAGAGGATTGCTCTAAGCAGACCCTATTCTGCGTTAAATAGGGTCTCTATTATTCTTAGCCAAATTTCCTCTAAGCAATTAAAAGTAAGTCGTTCGCCCTCTAGTATAGCCGAGAACTTACTAGTAATATATTAATTAAATAGTCTATTAGTACAGACTCGGTCCTTAACTAAGTCCTACTTCTATATTTTCTAGGAGAAGTTTTTAATAGGAATAGATCCATCTAGTTAAACGTTATTAATAGGGCGCTTTTTATCCGCTTTCCGTTTATATATAGTGCTAATAATTAGGGTAGCCTATTATTAGGCTAGGTTATCCTAACGTTCGATATCCTAGGCAACCTTTAGTATTGCTATAGCTTTAGAGCTTATAGTTAGGTTGCTATTATTAACTAGTATATCTAAGATATCTAATAATATCTCGTAGCTAATTCTAAGGGCCGTAACTTTATCCTTAGGGTCTAGGGATATTTAATTAAATCCTTTTAAGGCAATAACTATCTCCCCTCTACCCTTTTTTAGAATAGTTAGTATAGTATTAGAAAGTATAATAATAGAAGTTAATAAGAGCAAAATCGGATATTTATTATCCTACTACGGAGGTCTAGCGACTAGGGTAATAATACAAGTAGAGCTAAAGAGATAGCGAGCATAGAGGTTACTAGTTATAGTTTAATAATTAAAAGAAAGTTTAGTAAAACGTATAAAAGGCATACTAAGGATAAGAGGAATAAGAACGTTATTATTATAAATAAAAATCTAAAGCGGAATATAAATAAGACTAATAAAAATAACTATATGCGTAATTACTATAAGCTTAGTCTGCTTTTTATTAAAGGATATAGTATTAACCTAGATAGGGCGGTATTCTAGGTTAAGGTCGCAGGCTATACTAGTAGTAAGGATATTCGTCTCGGCACTAGTATCTAGAAGGGCTAGCATAATAGGTAATTTAAGGCTGCTAATACGGACTTATATCTAGGGGAGATCCTGCATTATCTTAGGAGTATTAAACGGGGAAATAGCAGCGGGCAAAACTTAAGGGGAATTAGGAACCTAAGAGGGCTAACCTATAACTAAAGTATTAGGGACTCGATCGATAAAAATTTCTCGGGAAATATAATCTATAGCACCGAAAGTTCGTTTATCCCGCACTATTAGGTATTAATTAAGAGGTTATAGTAGGATATTATCTAGTTAGAGCATATTAATATAGAGGCTATAATAAATTTCCTAGATAAAGTCTAGGGGGTTACTATTAACTAAGACCTTAGGCTTAGGTTCGATTTAAAGGCAATAGGTACTGCTAGATACAGGTTGTTTTTCGATTATTACTACTTTATCCGTAAAGGCTTTATAGTTAACCTTATCTGCTTTGTTTATAAATTATTAAGCTGCGAGATATCTAAATTTAGGGATAAGGTAAATAAGATTAGCGATAAAGATTAGAATCTTCTTCGAAACTATTTTATTAGCAAGCATATTAGTTACTTTATCCTTCTAAAATTCAGGGTTAAGTTAATAATAAAGGTTAGTTACTGCGAGGAAAGCTTCTTTCTAGGCGCCTTTCTATTAATTAATATTAGTATTCCTTTATATAGCTTCCTTAGCCTAGGCTAGCAGTAATCTATTAGAAGGTCGCATAGTAGAAGATTATATCTATAATAGACTATTAGTAGGCGTTTGCGGAATAACTTTATTATTTAGAACTTCCTTAACCCTAGGCCTCTTTAATTCGTAAGCGTTAACTGCAATTTAGGCACTATTAATATAAACTATTTAATTAACTCGCGGCTCGTTACGTTAAATTATAATAACTAAAGTTATTAAGCTAGACGTATCTATTGCTAGGGGAAGGGTCTAACGAGTTATCTTATTATAGTTAGTAAAGCTCTAAATAATCTTCTATTCCTTTTTAGTAGCCGCTTAGTTATACGCAGGCACTACTATAGCTTTTACTTTAGCTAGCAAATAAGAAATAAAAGAAGGAGGATAGGCATTAACCTAATAAACTAGAAGCTAACGGATATAACTTCTAGCAGTAATAAACTTATATCCTAAACTCGGTAGCACTTAGCTAAAGAGTATAGCGGAACTAAGGAAGATTTCGCTAGTACCTAGGTCGTATTAACCGAACCTAAGTTCTTTATTATAGGTGCCTAACGGGCAATTATTAGCATAGTGCATAGGTTTATTGCAGTAGTAATATTAGTAATTCCGCTAGCTAGAGATTATATTAACTGCAATATCCCGATTATCTGTATCTAAGGAAGCTTCTATATCCTGCCCCTAGACTCCGGCCGTAATAATTAGCCGTCTATAAAAACCTAAGGCGTATTAATTCCTTTCCTAGTTCGTTATACTATAAAGCTTATCCTAAATATTAGCTATATTAATCGATAGGGAACTTAGCTGTTTTATAAAGTCGTCGACCTTAGTAAGCACTAGGTTAGGGGTTATTGTTTTTTTATTAGCCTTGTTAAAAGACTTCTTATAGATCCTCTTAGGAGACGTAGGTCGTTTTTCTTTAAGAAAGAACTTTATAGCTTCCTTATAACCCTGCTAAAGCTTTTAATTATAAGCTTTAGCGGCGATTTAATAACGAGAATCCTCGAGGTATAGCTCTAGAAAAGTTAAAACTTTTTCCGTAAAAGTGCTATATTTAAGAGCCGTTAATTTTCTAATATTAAGACTGCTTTTAGCTAGAACTCTAACTCGTATCTAATATAGCAATGCGTTATAGATATTCCTAGATTCTATAGTAGTATCCTAATATTTATTGCTATATTTCTTGCGGCAGAGATAATTATAGGTTTAAATCTAGTTAGAAACCTATTCGTACGTTTCTAGGCGTTTAGCATTATAATTGCGAAGCCTTTTGTTTAACGTATCCTTCTAAGCCGAGTCTAGAGCGCTATAGTATTTAATTAAGGCCTCCTTAGCTGTTTTCTATAGTCGATCTTCTATTAAGATTTTTATATTCGTAGCCTTTTTCTTAACTATATACTCTTTAAGCTAATCTACCTTTAAATTATTGCTAATACCTATAGTAGCTATTTCCTTCTTAAAGCAATTAAGGAACTTAGTTATATTATTGCCTATAAACTTAGTAATTAGCGGGAAGGCAGGCTAGATACTAATAACCTAAGTTTTAGCTATAGTCTTACTAACTATAGCTGCAATGCGTTAAATATCTTCCTTATTACTAGTCGTCCTAGCATAATTAACTAGTTTAGTAGATATTTTAGAAGTAGGAGTTTGAATTCTAGATAAAAATAGTAAAGTTTATTTAGAAAGATTAATAGATTTCTTTAGCATAACTTATACAATTAATATTAGGAGAGAAAGAAAACTAGAAGGATAAATTCTAAGTAGATATATCTACGTAATAATAATAAAGCTCGTAGTAATTAAATTAAATTAAAGAATATATCCGAGTATAAGAAAAAGCGTTATTAGAAGATAGAGTATTAAATAATTAGTAAATACAGTCTAGGATTTAGCGACTTAAGCTAATATTAGTTAATAGATTAGTTCTAATATCTATTAATTAATTAGTTCTTGTATTGCTTCTATCGATAAGAGCGCTTAGGTTGCTTATAATAGGATTATTAGTAAACTAGGGTCTATAATATTAGGAGTACTGCAATATAGCCTTAACTAACGTTAATTAATTAAGTTAAATATTAGTTTCTTCTTCCCGATATATTATTAGGTATTATCCTTTAGTTTAGCGCTAATTAGTTTAGAAGGTCTAATCTTTTAGCAGGTAGTTATCGTTATTAAGATAGAGTTCCCTCGTCCCCTCTAGTTAAGTCGTTATAATCCCTAGTAGGTAGTTATAACGACCTTTTTATTAAGACTAAGGGAATTACGCCCTGGAGACTAGTTTTAGCAAGGGGAGGAAGGCATCTATAGCACGCGCAGCCAACTTTAAGGGGCGTAACTCCTATAGTAATACTTATATTAGCAGTTAGAATATAAAAGGGATCTCTATATACTAGTATATATAAATATCGTAAATAGGAAAGACTCTAAAAACAGTAAAGTCTAAAAAGTAGGTAAGAGAGAACAAAATAATATAATAAAGCATAAAAAGCATTTAATTAAAAGGTTTAAAAGGTGCAATATATCTTAAAATATTTATAAGGGTTAAAGGTTTAGTAATTTATTAAAGATAATAAAAGGCAGAGTTTTTATTTATAGTTTTCTCTAGGACTAAAGAAATACAATAAACGGCTTTTAGTAATAGCTTAAAGCTAAGTCTAAGGGCGAAACTTGCTTATCTTATTATTTAAGAACTGTATCTAGGCTTATTATACCTAATATAAGATCCTTCTATCTAGATCTAGCGAAGCTATCTTTCTATTAGCGAGATAAAATAGCCAGTATTGTAACCTAGAGTTAGCGCCTATAACAAGCCCTCTTTAATTAATTAGTTACTACCCTCTTAACTAAAGTAGGAGAAGTAGTTTGCCCTCGTGTTTTAGTATGTCTTTTAGCACCGCTAAAGTATCCTTATAGGGTTTATTATAAATAATCTTATTATTAATAATTAACCTATTTATATAGAGTTTATTAATATCTATTATACTACTAATACTAAGGATAAAGCAAGTCTAAAGCATAACCCCTTAAGGACTCTTATAGGGCTTAATTGCCTAGGCTTTAATAATATTAATTTTATTTACTTTCTTAATATTTTAAAGCAACTTATCTCTATCCTAAAAGGCTGCTATAATATAGATACTCTTAGCAATTATAGTATATAAATATTAAGTAAGTATAGCTTCCTTGCTAAAAGCTGCTTAAATTTATTACTTAGGATAAGTATATAATATCTTATTAGGGTTAAAGGTAAGCATAATATTACTGCTTAGTAAATGCTTAAAAGTAACTACTATAGGGCTGCTTATAGCAGAGTTAGCTTTATTAATAATTTTAATATAAGTAAAAAAGGGTATCCCCTTAATAACTAGGACGCCCTAAACTAAAATTAGTATCTTGCGTTTCTATTAAGCTAGTACTAGTTAGATAAAGGGCGGTCTTAAAACTAGCATAGTAGTAAGGGCAGTAAGCATAGCAGCTTAAGATAGTTTTAACCCAGAAGCATAGGATTATAGAGCCTTTTAGATAGCTAACTCGACGGATTTCTAGATTGCGTAGGTAATAGTAGCAGGGAGGGAAGTCTTATCCGTTTTAGTTATAGTAGGGGCATATTTTTAAAGCTTCTTCTATACTATATTTATTATAGCTTATATAACGGCCTTGAAATAACAAGTAAATGTATTGTAGGCACTATAAACAAAGATTCTAAGATAAAAAGAAAAGAGGAAAAGGGGTACAAAGCTGTGCGTACTAAGAAAGACTATATACACTGCTACACGTAATCCAGGGTCTATTAGGGCTATAATTAAATAGTTAGTGCCCTCGTAACTAGTCTTATAGATACGTGGCCTAAGAGTCAGTATGTGTATAGTGTATAGCGCGTAATACTACCCCCCAACTAAGGCCTTAATATGCCTATTAAGGCGGATATCTGTAGACTCGTAATATATTGCCGACTATCGCAGCATAGTTATTATTATCGTCGTCGTTATATAGTTTATCTGCTACGGCGGTATTAATCTACTTAGTTAAGTTTATAGGGGGTCCGGGGGCATTAATATAGTAGTTATAGTATTCCTTTAAAGCAATAGGCGCGTTCTTAAAATTTCTAGCAGGATACTATATATCGTCGGGATTATAGCCGTACTATTATACCTAATACTCTAGACGCTTATTTCTCCCTATAATATAAGAACGGAGGATATAATCGACTTCCTACTCGGGCGTACTATAGATATCTTTAGGTTTAGGAGCAGGGACTATTTAATTAGGCATTAGGTTATCTAGGACTTTGCAGAGTTAGTTAGCGTAGAATAAATTAGTTATCTTATAGCTATCTAGCAGGTTAAAAACGTAGCTAAAACCTTTCTTAGCAGTAATTATAAATACTAGACTACTAAGCGTTAAAATAAGCTATTAAGGCGATTATACTAAATCCCTTCTATTATAGGAAGACCTTATTACTAATAGTAAAGTCTATAGGGCGTTTTTTCTTATTAGCTTATTGCTTTTGCTATTCCTAGGTTCGAGCCGCAGTATTGCGAGCCTATTGCTGCACCTTCTATGCGTAGGCAATAAGGCAGGAGGTAATATAGCTAGGGTCTATAGAGTTATTAGGGGTCGAGGAACTACTTAATCGAGGCAGAGAGAAAGGGTTCCTAACTTCTTTTCCGAGTACTACTATTAAGGGGGCTATACTAATTAAGGCATACTAAAACGAGTTATACGCAAAGTCTAGCACTAGTAAATAATTGCTCTAATTATCTTAATGCTTATTAATATAGAAGCATAGCCTTTAATCTAGATACTAATTTATAACCTCGACGCTGCCTTATATCTATAGGTAGAGGGCGCTACTATAATAATACTTTATACTAGTAAGGTAGTTAATTCTCTTTAGGAATAATAAGATAAAAGGGCTAGTATTATCTATAATCTAAGCAGTTAGCAGGCCGAAGAAGCAGTATAAGTGCTAGAAGTAATAGCTAGCAAGGGTCTCTAAGGTATTATTCTTCTTCCTAGGCAATATAGTAATAATCTAGCTAAGCTTGCAGATAAAGGTCTAAACGTAGTTATATCCGTAGCAATCTATAGGCATGGTTTTTCCGTCGCAAGCAACGTATTCCTAAATAGCAGTTAGTACTAGCAGAGGGTATAGGAGTCTAGGGGTCTTATTACGCAGGGTCTTATTTCTATAATAGTTATAATAGTTATAGATATACCTCTAGACGTCCTGCTTTATCTAGGGCTAGTAGTAGTCCTATTATAGTACTTTAATTATTTTATTTTAGCCTTTATAAGCAAAGATTAAAGGTTTATAGGCCTTGCGAATTAGGGCTATATAGAGGAATAGTCGTCTATTAGCAGTCTATTCTAGGACGATTAAAT
Source organism: Ophiocordyceps polyrhachis-furcata BCC 54312 (assembly GCA_001633055.2). NCBI lineage: Eukaryota > Fungi > Ascomycota > Sordariomycetes > Hypocreales > Ophiocordycipitaceae > Ophiocordyceps > Ophiocordyceps polyrhachis-furcata. The sequence goes on from LKCN02000009.1 coordinate 170,671, forward strand.
GCTTACTATAGTAGCCGAGTTTCTAAATTGCGTTCTCTTTTTAGATAAGCGTAGCAAGGTTAGCACCCTAAGGGGTCGCAGTATTAGTTATATAAAACGGGGCGATTATAGGGGTAACTTCTAGGAGTTCGAAACTAAGAGACTCTAGCTTAATTAATTAGTTTATCTATTCTTCTTTTTCTCTAGCCTTAACTATAGGGAGTTCGACTATCTTATGCAAGAAAGTATTAGCAGCTATATTTAGTTAGCCTAGGCAATAGAGGAAACGGATATCGAATTAAGCTAGGAAGTTAGACTAATAGACTTATTAGATCGAGAGCAGCCTTTTCGTCGAGAAATATATTAGGGCCTTATAGTCTATAATAATATCGAACTTCTAACTAAAGAGTTCTAGGTAGAAGTGCTCGAGACTCTATATAATAGCAAGGAGCTTACGGTCTTAAATCGGGTAGGCGCGTTTAGTAGGGGATATAGTCTTAGAAAAAAAGCCTATAGGCTTCTAAGTCGAGTCGGTCTGCTATTACTATAAAACTCTAGCAGTTGCGTTATAGGAGGCGTTAGTCTTAAGTTAGGTCGGTAGTTTAGGACGAAAAAAGGCAAGAACGGGAGCTTTAGTTATAAGCTTTTTTATTTAATTAAATACTTCGCGCTATTCTAGTCCGAGTTTAAAGGGCGTATTCTTTTTAAGTAGTTAGTTTAGGGGTTTAGCTACTATACTAGTATAGTAGCAGAAGATCCGGATAAAGTTATAGATACCTATAAAAGAGCGTATAGCTTTATAGTCTCTAAGGTCTTCGAACTTCTAATTTATAATAGCCTGCACCTTGCAGGGGTTAATACTAAGTCCTATACTAGCGTATAGTATTACGCTAAAGTAGTTAACCTTAGTAATATTAAACTAGGACTTTTTAATATTACCCTATAGATTAGCCTAATAAAAGCGCTAGATAACTTTATAGTATTCGATCTAATAGTCTCTTTCGTTATTATTATCCGTATAAATTAGGACGTTATCTGCGTATATACTAGTATATTAATCGAGGAGGTCGTATAGCTAGGTATTAATAAAGTTCTAAAACTAAGCAGGGCTAACCTTTAATCTAAAAGGGAGGACTAACTAATAGAACGTACTAAACCTAGTATAGAACGCTATTAGGTATTTAGAGGCTAGGTTAAGACGGAGATAGTAGAATGCCTAGATAATATTAATCTTCGAGAAGCGTTTTATAGATTAGCAGTTAAAGGCAGTACTATTAAGCAAAGGGGCAGGTAAGATATAACTCTTTAGGTAGTCGTTTATCTAATAGTAGTCGATATAGAAGCGCTAGGCTATAGAGTACGGCTTTAGCGCAAATAGGATAAAGGCAATATATAGGCTAGCGTTAGGTTTAATAAACCCTATCTTAAGTAAGTAGTTTATAGTTTCTTTTTCTAATAGTAAGTACTTAATTAGAGTGCAATAAGATAGGGGACTAGCTAAGTAAAGGGGTTTCTTAAGTTTAAGCATAATATCGTAACTAGGATAGGGGCTTGCAAGGGTATATGCTTCCTTTTTACTAAAGAAGCCTTCTATATACGCAAGGGGCTGCGGGATTAGGCTACGGATTAGGGCAATATAATCGGGGTCTTTTCCTGCTAGGAATAGGATTTCTTAACCTTAGTACGTATAACTCGCGGGACTAAGCTTTATAATCGATATCTCGGGCAGGTCGGGGCTATTTTCTAGGGGTATAGGCTAAATCGGTATTAAGGGAGTTAGTTCCTTCTATTATGCCTATTAGGGATCCTCTTAGACTGCTCGGATTAACTAGTTTTAGCAATCCTAGTTGTTTTCTTAGGAGTTAGTCGGGTTAAAAATCTTAGTCTAGGTTAGGGTCTAGGCTAGCTTCTTTTTCTTCGCAGGCTATATAAAGTCGTTATTCCTCTACGAGCGTTAGAGGATCTTATATTTCTTTTCGTCCGCCTTAATTAATTAGTTCTAACGTTCTGCGTTAGCCTAAATACCTAGGTCGATCTACTTATTAAGTAAAGGCGTTTTAGGCAAAAGGATTAAAAGGGAGTACTTAGCAAGGGCAGGGAGATTATTAGGCTAGATAAGCTTCTAAGTAGTATAGTCGAGTAGTAGTTTCTTTTTAGCTAGCTAGTATAGGCTAATAAAGAGATCCTAGGTGTAGTTAGTAACTTAGAAGGTCTCCTAGGGAAAGGACTAGCTATCGATTATTAAGGTTGCGATTAACTGCTTACGCACTAGACTAGCTTAGCGGCCTTAGAAATTAATAAGGGGAATAGGGCTAATAGGGACTAGCTTAGTATTAAGGCGTTTAATAGCCTGCTTAGCGAATTAGCGACTAATAAGAAAATAAGTATTTGCTCTAGTATTATAAAGAGATAAGGCTTAAAGAGCGATTCTATTAATTTAAACTTAACTATTAATAGTAAACGACTCTCTAATCTTCTTTTCTATATATAAAACCTTTAGGACTATTAAGGAGCCTTATAATAGTCCTACTTTTTTCCTAAATCCGAGTCTTTAAAGGCAGTTAGCAGTAGTATTAGCGTTCTCTTTATACTAGAGATCTAGGCATAGTCGGAGCAGTCTCTAGCTATATAGCCCTTTTTTCTATAAATAAAGCATATGCTATTATCCTAGTAGACTTTCTTTTTATCCTTAGAGAGAGCCTTGCCCTTTTTTTTAGACGTTATAATTAGGGTCTTCTTAGTTTCTCCCGCCGACTTATCTTTATAGCAAGGAGTACAACTACTTAATCGCTAGGTCTTTTAGCAGGCAGTATCTCTCTTTTAGCAATAGACCGAGTCCTTAATATAGCTATAAAAGTCTTTTTAAGAGAGGCTATTATTTTTAGTCCGGGTTAATAAGCTAGAGACTAGGTTAGTTAGAAAGTAGTCCTAAAGCATATACTTTATTTAATTAAATAGTATATAGGTCTTAGCGGCTAGGTTATTAAACTCTGCAATAAACTCCTAGATCTCCTACTTACTAGAGATAGAGAAGTTTAAATAGCGGAGGCGTTTAGCAGCCTCTGCAAACTTATTAGGATTGCTATAGGCAGACTTAAAATACTAGATTATTTCGGCTAGTCTAGAAAAGGGTCGTTCTATTAAGTTATACTAGGTTTCGAGGGTCTTATAAGCCTTGCCCTTAAAAGAGCGAAATAAAAAGCCTATTCTATTTTCCTTATCCTAAAAGGTAGCCTTATTAGTCCTTATCTTATTTTTTAAGTTAGTTAGAAAAGCGCTAAACTCGCCCTTCTTTCTAGAGAACGTTCTAATATCCTTATAGCGAGTCTTAGCCGAGTTAGAGTAAGCTAGGTTTAGTTATCTAATAGCGGCAAAGATAGGCTATACGGCCTTTCTAGAAGGGATAAAAGCAGTAGATTAATCCGCAAAGGCTATTAAGGCTTCTCTATAGTAGGCGGGCTTAGGGGTCTATTAGCTCTATAACTTAGCAATCTGCTGCTAGAGAGCCGCTAACTAGGACTATAAGTCCTAGTTAGTCGGGGTTATTAAGGAGGAAGCTATAATTAAATAGTCTTTATCCTTAATATTATAATCTTAGTCTTAGGGGTTATAGTCTAATTCTCTCGAGGCTAATCTTGTAGAGCGTCGAGGAAAGGTCTAGTCTTAGCTTCCGGATATATATTAGGGAGCGGTTCTAAGTCTTAGGTCTTATACCTCGGAGCCTAATTAAATAGTTTATAGGGTCCGGGAGTCTTCTAGGGTCTCGGCTGCCTATCTTAGCAATAGAAGGTTATAGTCTAATCTTAAGTCGTATTATACAGGTATTTTGCGTCTTTATATAGGACGTAAGGCTAGTACGTATTTATAAACTGCTCGTTAGCTGTAAGTAGGGCATTAATATATATTAGTATAATATAAGAGAGGACTCTGCTTAAGTTAGCTCGGGTCCTTAATCTATTAATATCTGCTTATATCTATCTCTCCTTTCTTCCTTAAGGGAAGAAGGCAGAGTTTATATATATAGTTCCCTAATCCTAATCCTCTTCTTCTGCTTTATCTTCCTAATCTCCCTATAATCTGCTTCTAATCTCGGACTAAGTTCGATCTAATTATGCTACGAGTACTGCCTAAATATAGCCCTATTATATAATTAAATGCTTCGTCTATACGTACCTATCCCTAGTCTTTTCCTTTAGGGGCAAATACGCGTTAAGACGCGTAGATAATTCGTATTATATATAGTTATATTTATATACTAGCAGTCCTCTTTTTATTATTAAATTATTATAGGGAAAAGAAATAAATAATAAGAAGAAGAAAGGTAATAAAAAAAACAGTATATAGGAAAAATAGAAAGGAAGAAATAATATAGGAAATAAATAAATAAGTATATAAAGAAGAATATAGTAAAAAAAAGAGGGTAAAGGAAACAGTCTTTTGTAGGGTAGTAGGGTTATAGAGCGTACTTACTGTATTTTCGCGCTTTTTATATATATATATATAACTTACCCCGCGAGATAAATTCGTTTCCTCTCTTCCTCTTATACTTCTTCTTTTCTTCTTTCTTCTATACTCCTAATAATATAGCGAAGTATTATTATTACTATTAAAAGTAAGTATAACTAAACTCTAATAGAAATAGCAGTAGTACTTTCCGAAATCGTTACGCAAGGCTAATAAAATATTCCAGAAATGCTACTAAAGCTAGCTAAAAAACGTAGGGGTAGGGGCAGGGGGAGGGGCTATAGGGCTAGGCGGGGGAGTAGAAAAGGTAGGCCTTTAGGCGAAGATACCTTATTACGAGAGACGATAGTCGTTAGTAGTAACAATAACGATAATAGCGATATCCCTTTAGCTCCTCCTCCTTATACGCGTTAAAGTAAGTAGAATTTTAGCCGATTTACTCGCAATTTCGCAATATTTTATAAAAGCATTAGACTAATTTTATATAGGTATCCCGGCCTCCTTGTTAAGCAGCTTGCTATTAATACCTCGAGCCCTAAAACGCACGCTGCCGCTAATAATACTAAGTCGTTGCTTATTCCTAGCTATAACTACGCTAAAGACGCTAATAATAATAATAAAGACGCCTAAAATACTAGGGGGGTCTTATTAAAATCTATAGACCCTAAGTCGTAGTCGGCTATATAGGGAGGTAATAAGGATAGTCCCTTATTACTAGTATATCTCCTATCTAGCTTAGTAGCCGCTAATAACTAACGCCTATTAGGAATAGGACTTAGCAATAGTAAAGAGTTGCTTCTGCTATTTATTACGGGGATTAAAGTACGAGATAGTAAGTATTCCCTTCTAATATTAAGATAATTCTTAGCTAGTATCGGATATAAAGCTAGTACCTAAAGCTAGGCGCGCCGTATAGGCTCTAGCAGCGTTTATCTAGATAAACTACCCTCTCGACGAGTTCTAGAAGGGGGAGTATACTAATTTAGTATAGGCAGCTATATAAGCCTATCGGGAGTTTAGGACGAAAAAATAATCCTATAATATAGTTAGCTAGCTAGGCTCCTAAGGGCAAAATTAGTAGGGAAATTTAGCTAGGGGCAAAAAAAATTAAGCAAGTAAAGCTAGGCAAAAAGATTTTAAGTAAAGCTAGGCGTAATAAAAATTTTAGATAGATTTAGCTAGGCAGATAATTTTTATTTGCTAGTTTGCCTAGGCTAAATTAATAAAAGAGATTCTTGCTTCCTAAACGTAATAAGTATAGTTTAATTATGCATCTATATAAAAATATTTAGGATATAAAGACGTAATCCCTTTAAAATAGAAAGAAAATAAGTATAGTATAGAGGCAATATTTATCCGATTTTAGGTCGGTATTAAAAAGAAGTATTCTAAAAGTCGTAAAAAGTAGAAAATAAAAGTAAAAAAATAATCGAGAAGGTTTCCCTAGAAAAAGAAATAAATCCCTCTAGGTATCTCGATTATTATCCTAAACGTTCTAGGTATAAGTCGAGGTCCTTAAGAGATTAAAACCGCGGGCTATAGGAGTCCGTTCTTTCCTAAGGATCTTATTATTATTCGAGGTCGATTTAGTTTTTCCTAAACGTTCTAGGTATAAGTCGAGGTCCTTAAGAGATTAAAACTATAGGCTATAAGAGTCTATTCCTTCCTAAGGATCCTATTATTATTCGAGGTCGATTTAGTCTTCTAAGCAGCTATTATACTATCTAGTACTATAAGAGATTAAAACTGCAAACTCTAGGAGTCTATTCCTTCCTAGGGTAAAAGTCGTTTCCTAGCTTAGGTCTAGGCATCTATTTCCTAGCTAATCTGCATTTTTATTAGATATAGGACTCGTATTAATAGCTAATAGTAATACTAATTAGTATAAGTAGGGTATTAATATATATTAGTATAATATAAAAGAGGACTCTGCTTAAGTTAGCTTAGGTCCTTAATCTATTAATATCTGCTTATATCTATCTCTCTTTTCTTCCTTAAGGGAAGAAAGCAGAGTTTATATATATAGTTCCCTAATCCTAATCCTCTTCTTCTGCTTTATCTTCCTAATCTCCCTGCGATCTGCTTCTAATCTTAGACTAAGTTCGATCCGATTATGCTACGAGTACTGCCTAAATATAGCCCTATTATATAATTAAATGCTTCGTCTATGCGTACCTATCCCTAGTCTTTTCCTTTAGGGGCAGATACGCGTTAAGACGCATAGACGATTCGTGTTATATATAGTTATATTTACATATTAGCAATATATTAATCTTAGAATAGTATAATAGCCTTAAAATAATAAGTAAATATCTTATAGGCACTATAAATAAAGATTCTAAGATAAAGAGAAAAGAGGAAAAGGGGCATAAAGCTATGCGTACTAAAAAAGACTATATATACTGCTATACGTAATCCAGGGTCTATTAGGGCTATAATTAAATAGTTAGTGCCCTTATAACTAGTCTTATAGATACATAGCCTAAGAGTTAGTATATATATAGTGTATAGCGCGTAACAGCTTATATAGCTTAAAAGTTTTTATAAAAGACTATTTTAGCGAGATAATTAAATACTTCCTTTATAATAGGATTTATTAGCGCTTATAGCGTTTCTATAGAAAGGTTGTTTTTAAGCGTATTAATAATATTAAATTATCTAGCACTTGCTTAGGAGTGCTATTGCGATTATATAATACCTTTAGAACCCTTATTAATTACTATTAGGACCCTAATAGTATCTCTAGAAGCCTTATTTAGGGGTGCTATAAATAGCACTATGTTAAATATAAGAAGAGAGAGAGGAAAACTAAATATAAGGACTTGTAATTACAAAAAGAGATTATAGCGAGCACTTTGTTATTACTATAGCAAATATTAAATAATCCTTTATATACCCTTTATTCTTAGAGGAAATAAGAAGCGCAAGCTAGTTAATACTATATAGTTAATACTATAATAGCTATATATTATACTAGCGCAAAGCTATATATAAACTATACTAACCTGTTTTATATAGCAAAATATTAGCTAGTCCTTTCCGAAAAGGGGGAGTCTGCTATATAAAATTATATCGCCTATATTAAGGCAGGAAGCAGCTGCCTAAGCAATAAATAGAAGAAATTCTATATAACTAGCACGTGCTTTAAGGGGATCCTATTAGAGTAGAGTAGCTTTAGAAGGGCTCCCTGTTATAAATAACTAATCTAGCCTCGAGTATATGCTATATTACCCGGTTATAATAGTTATTTTCCTAGCTTAGCGCAATTAATATTAGTATATACTGCCCTGCTCTGCTTTATATGCTAATAAGAAATTAACATATATAAGATAAAAGCAAAACGTGCGCGTACTAATCGTCTAGCCTATTATAAGTAGGGTATTAATATATATTAGTGTAATACAAGAGAGGACTCTGCTTAAAATAGCTTAGGTTCTTAATTTATTTTTATATTCTTTTATGTATTTCTCTCTTTTCTTCCTTAAGGGAAGAAGCTAGAGTTTATATACATATTATTCTAATCTTAATCCTCTTTTTCTGCTTTATTTTTATAATCTCCTTATAATCTTCTTTTAATCTTAGATTAAGATTAATCTAATTATACTATAAGTATTGCTTAAATATAGCCCTATTGCGTAATTAAATGATTTATTTATACGTACTTATTCTAAGTTATTTTTTAAGGGCAGTAATATATAAAAACGCGTAGACGATTTATATTATATATAGTTATATTTATATACTAGTAGTTTTTTTAATTATAAAATTGTAATAAAGGAAAAAAAATAAGAAGAAAAGTAGTAGGGTAATAGTATATAGGAAAGAAAAAAAGGAAGTAATTATATAGAAAATAAATAAACGAGTATATAAAAAGAAGATAGTAAAAGAAAGAAAAAGGTAAAGGAATTAGTCTTTTATAAGGTAGTAGGGTTATAATGCGTTCTTATTATATTTCGCGTTTTTATACGCGTATATATAACTTACCTATAAGATAAATTTGTTTCCTCTTTTCCTTTTATACTTCTTCTTTTCTTCTTCCTTCTATACTCTCTACAAAGCAGTATAGTATTATTATTATTATTATAATAAGTGCAGATAAACTTCAAAAAATAGTAATAGTACTTTCTTTAAAATATTGCAAAAGGCTAACGAGATTATTCTAAAATACTGCTAAAGCAAACTAGAAAATAAAGGGGTGGGGGCTATAAGAGGGGCTATAAGGGCAGTAGAATATCTATAACTCAAGAACCTACTATAATAAGCAGTAATAAAAAAGAGGGCATAACTTAAAAAGCAATAATAATTAGTAGTAATAAGGATAAAAATAATAGCAAAATTTCTCCTTTTTTTTAAAGTATATAGGGTTTTAATCCGATTTAGATGCGATTTTAAAAAAGATTTTGCAATATTTTAAGAAGGGTATTAGACTAATTTTATACAGGAATATTAGCATTATTAAGCAATCTTTTATTAATACTAGGGCTATTAAGAAGCAATCCCCTGCTAAATATGCTAAGTTATTGCTTATTTATAGCTCTATTAACTCTAAAAATACTAAGGGCTATAATAATAATAATAATAAATACGCTAGGCAGTTCCTAGTATTATAATCCTATTATACTAATATAAGGGCGCTTATATAGGAAGGCAACTAGATAAATGCTATATTATTAGTACGTTATTAGAATATTATAATAGCTGCTAGTAATAAATGCTTATTAGGAGCAAGACTCTGCCCTAGTAAAGAGCTATTTCTATTGCTCCTATTATAAGTCTTAGTACTACTTAGTAAGTATCCCCCTCTAATATTAAGATAATTCTAGGCTAATATTAGATATAAAGCTAGCAATAGAAGCCAGGATAGCAGCTCGGGCTTTTATTTTATTTATATAAACTAACTACCCTTTAAATAAGGGGCATAAGTCTAAGCATATAAACTTAGCGCAGGCTATAATATAAGGAATGTATAAATATACGATAAAAAATAATGCTAAAAATTATATAAGCAGTTGGGCAAAAAAAAATTTAAGCAGTATTTATAGACAAAAAAATACAGCTAGGCAGATAAATTTTAATTACTAGTAGTCTAGCTATAAAATTAATAAAAGAAATTCTTATTTTCCTATCTTAAAGAGTATAATTTATTCTAAAAATAATTATATATCTGTATAAAAGTACTTAGAATATAAAAGCATAATTCCCTTAAAATAGAAAGAAAATAAGTATAGTATAGAGGCAATATTTATCCGATTTCTAGTTAGTGTTAAAATAAAGTATTCTAAAAATTATAAAAAAGTAAATAACAAAATTAAAAAATAATCGAAAAGGTTTCTAGAAAAATAATTAAATAATCTAGTCTTAATTATTATCTCTAAACGTTCTAAGTATAAGTTAAAGTCCTTAAAAAATTAAAACTATAAGCTATAAGAGTCCGTTTTTTCCTAGGGATCTATTATTATTCGAGGTTAATTTAGTCTTTTAAGCAGCTATTATAGTATCTAGTACTATAAGAGATTAAAACCGCAGGCTATAAGAGTCTATTCCTTTCTAGGGTAAAGGTTATTTCCTAGCTTAAGTCCGAGCATTTATTCCTAGCTAATCTGCATTTTATTAAATATAAGTATAGGTAGGGCATTAATATATATTAGTATAATATAAGAGAGGACTCTGCTTAAGTTAGCTCGGGTCCTTAATCTATTAATATCTGCTTATATCTATCTCTTTTCTTCCTTTCGTAAGGGAAGAAGGCAGAGTTTATATATACCTTTCCCTAATCCTAATCCTCTTCTCCTGCTTTATCTTCCTAATCTCCCTATAATCCGCTTCTAATCTCGGACTAAGTTCGATCTAATTATGCTATAAGCACTGCCTAAATATAGCCCTATTGCATAATTAAATGCTTCGTCTATGCGTACCTATCCCTAGTTATTTCCTTTAGGGGTAGATACGCGTTAAGACGCGTAGATAATTCGTATCGTATATAGTTTATATACTAGTAGTCCTCTTTTTTATTATCGAATCGTTATAGGGGAAAGAAACAAATAAGAAAAGAAAAGGCATAAAAGAAATAGTATATAAAAAACAGAAAGGAAGAAATTATATAGGAAATAAACGAGTATATAAAGAAGAAAATAGTAAAAGAAAAAGGGTAAAGGGAAAGGAATCGGTCTTTTATAAAGTAGTAGGGTTATAGTGCATACTTATTATATTTCTCGCTTTTCGTACGCGTATACGTAACTTACCCCGCGAAATAAATTCGTTCCCTCTCTTCCTCTTATACTTCTTCTTTTCTTCTTCCTTCTATA
>LKCN02000009.1:181709-195368 GCA_001633055.2 Ophiocordyceps polyrhachis-furcata BCC 54312
AAATTCGTTCCTTCTCTTCCTCTTATACTTCTTCTTTTCTTCTTCCTTCTATACTCTTAATAACGTTACAAAGCATTATTATTACTATTAAAAGTAAGTATAACTAAACTCTAATAGAAATAGCAGTAATACCTTTCGAAATCGTTACGCAAGGCTAATAAAATATTCTAGAAATACTACTAAAGCTAGCTAAGAAGCGCGGGGGTAGGGGCAGGGGGAGGGGGCGTAGGGGCAGGCGGGGGAGTAGAGAAAATAGGCTTTCGGGCGAAAATACCTCGATAAGAGAAATAACGGTTATTAGTAGTAATAATAATAATAATAGCAATATCCCTCTAGTTCCTCCTCCGCGTACGCGTTAAAGTAAGCAGAATTTTAGCTAATTTAATCGCGATTTCTAAATAATTTCGCGATATTTTATTAAAAGCATTAGGCTAATTTTATATAGGTATCCTAGCCTCCTTATTAAGCAGTTTGCTATTAATACCTCGGGCTCTAAAACGCACGCCGCTATTAATAATACTAAGTTATTGCCTTTTCCCGGACGCAACTACGCTAAAGACGCTAAGGATAATAACGAAGACGCCTAAAACGCTAGGGGGGTCGCGTTAAAACCTATAGACCCTAAATCGCAGGCGTCTATATAGGGAGGTAATAAGGATAGTTCCCTATTACTAGTATATCTCCTATCTAGCTTAGTAGCCGCTTACGACTAACGCTTATTAGGAATAGGATTTAGTAGTAGTAAAGAGTTGCTTCTACTACTCGTCGCAGGGATCTAAGTGCGAAATAGTAAGTATCCCTATCTAATATCGAGATAATTCTTAGCTAATATTAGATATAAAGCTAGCACTAGAAGCAGGACGCGCTATATAGGCTCTAGTAGCGTTTATCTAGATAAACTATCCTCTTAATAAGTTCTAGAAGGGGGAGCATACTAATTTAGCTCGTATAACTATATAAGCCCGTTAGGAGTTTAGGACGAAAAAATAATCCTATAACGTAGTTTGCTAGCTAGGCTCCTAGGGATAAAATTAGCAGGGAAATTTAGCAGGGGCAAAAAAATTAAGCAAGCAAAGCCAGGCAAAAATAATTTCAAGTATAGCCAGGCGTAATAAAAATTTCAGATAGATTTAGCCGGGCAGATATTTTTTATTTGCTAGTTTGCCTAGGCTAAATTAATAAAAGAGATTTTTGCTTTCTAAATATAATAAGTATAGTTTAATTATGCAATAATTAGGATATAAAAACATAATCCTTTCGAAATAGGAAGAAAATAAGCGTAGTATAGAGGCAATATCTATCCGATTTCGGGTTAGTATTAAAACAAAGTATTCTAAAAGTCGTAAAGAGTAAAAACGAAAGTAAAAGAGTAATCGAGAAGGTTATCCTAGAAAAAGAAGTAAATCCCTCTAGGTATCTCGATTATTATCCTAAACGTTCTAGGGATAAGTCGAGGTCCTTAAGAGATTAAAACCGCGGGCTATAAGAGTCCGTTCCTTCCTAAGGATCTTATTGTTATTCGAGGTCGATTTAGTTATCCTAAACGTTCTAGGTATAAGTCGAGGTCCTTTAAGAGATTAAAACTACGGGCTATAAGAGTCTATTCCTTCCTAAGGGTCCTATTATTATTCGAGGTCGATTTAGTCTTCCGAGCAGCTATTATATTATCTAGTACTATAAGAGATTAAAACCGCGAACTCTAGGAGTCCGTTCCTTTCTAGGGTAAAGGTTATTTCCTAGCTTAGGTTTAGGCATCTATTTCCTAGCTAATCTGTATTTTTATCGGATATAGGACTCGTATTAATAGCCGATAGTAATACTAATTAGTATAGGTAGGGCATTAATATATATTAGTATAATATAAGAGAGGACTCTGCTTAAGTTAGCTCGGGTCCTTAATCTATTAATATCTGCTTATATCTATCTCTCTTTTTCTTTTTATAGGGGAAAAAGGCAGAGTTTATATATACCTTTCCCTAATCCTAATCCTCTTCTCCTGCTTTATCTTCCTAATCTCCCTATAATCTGCTTCTAATCTCGGACTAAGTTCGATCCGATTATGCTACGAGTACTGCCTAAATACAGCCCTATTGCATAATTAAATGCTTCGTCTATGCGTACCTATCCCTGGTTATTTCCTTTAGGGGCAGACACGCGTTGAGACGCGTAGACGATTCGTGTCGTGTATAGTTTATATAATAAGACTTATATTAATAGCTAATAGTAAAACTAATTAGTATAAATAGAATATTAATATATATTAGTATAGGATAAAAGAGGACTCTGCTTAAAATAGCTTAGATTCTTAATTTATTCCTATATTTGTTTTATATATTTTTCTCTCTTTTTCTTTAATGGAAAAAGCTAGAGTTTATATATATATTGCCCTAATCCTAATCCTCTTTTTCTGCTTTATTTTCCTAATCTCCTTGCAATCTGCTTCTAATTTTAGATTAAAATTAATCCGATTATACTATAAGTATTGCCTAAATATAGCCCTATTGCGTAATTAAATACTTTGTTTATATATACCTATCCTAAGTTATTTCTTTTAAGGGCAGGAATATATAGAAACATATAGACGATTTGCGTTATATATAGTTGTATTTATAATCCTATTCTAGACTATAACTATTATAGCTGCTTTATAAATCCCTTACGCCCTATTACCCTAGTTAAAAATCTCTGCCTTATCCGGAGTAGGGGAACTATCTAATCGAGGCAGAGAGAAAGGCTATTAGACTTTTTTACTAAGCGCAACTATAAGCAGGGCTATTCTAATCGAGGCGTGCTAGGAGGAGTTATACGCAAAGTCTAGCGCTAGCAGAAAGTTACTCTAGTTATCCTAATACTAGTCGATATAGAATTATAGCTATTAATCTAAATATTAATTTATAACTTCTACGCAAGGTGAGAAAAAAATCACTTATAAGTAATTTATAAGTAATTTTTTAATGATTTTTTTCGTGATTTAAATTACTTATAAGTGAATTTTTCAGGGCTATAATTTAAATCCTTAAAGAAAATTATATTATAAGTAATTTTTTTAAAAAAATTTAAAATAATTCTTAAGATTTTTTTTAAAAATAGATATATATATATATTAAAATTAATTATAAGTATATATCTTTAAAAAACATCTTAAAAAGTATACTTATAAAGGACTAGGTTTTTAACCTAGTTATATCTATATAAGGGGATTATAAGTATATAACTAGCAGGCTCTCTAGCTTAGTTAGGATATAAAGGGCTTGTATTAATACGGGCTTATTACTAATAGCTAACCTTCTAAGGTATATAGCTAGCTAGTAGAAAGCTTCTCTCCCTTCCTATATATTTATTAGAATTAGGGATACAACTATAGAATGCGGAATAACCTGTTTCCGTATAAGCCCCTTTTCTATAACTAACTCGGCAATAGTCCTAGTTATAATACACGCAAACCCCTTTCTGCTTAATATTTAATATTATCCTTATTATAGTATATATTACCCTTTTCTATATAAGTATTATGCCCCTTTAGATAGGAAATAGGAGTATAATAAGGGCAGTATAAAAAGGGAAGTAGATTACCCCTAAACTTAGTATAATAAGTATATAATATTATAATAAGTTTATACTAAGATTATAGCAATAATAGTTTAAAGGAGAAAGGAGGCAGTTATATATTTAGATTATATAGAGTTTAGGATAATTATTTATTATATCTAGTTTAACCTAAATGCCTTTAAGATTATATATATATATTATCTTCCTCTCTAATAAAGGAAAGAAAGAGATAAATATAAGCAGATATTAATAAATTAAGGACCTAAGCTAACTTAAGCAGAGTTCTTTTTTATATTATACTAATATATATTAATACCTTACTTATACTAATTAGTATTACTATTAGCTATTAATATAAGTCCTATATCTAATAATATATAGATTAGCTAGGCTAGGTTGCTTATTTCTAAGCTAAAAAAGCTAATAGACCTCCTAGATATAAATAGACTCCTAGAGTTTATAGTTTTAACTATCTAGGAACTTGCTGCTATATTAACTATTTAGAGGAGTAATATTAAGACTAAGGAGGAATAGACTCCTATAGTTCATAGTTTTAATTTCTTAGAAACCTATATTAATACTAGATAAAAATACCTATAAAATTAATACGAATTCTTTATAATAATAACTAGGATATTAGCAGAAATTACTATAGAAAGTAATCGCTAAAACTGCTAGAATACTAATTTCGCTTAGAAGATTATATAGACTAACCTCTAGGATTTTATAAAAAAGATAAAAAATGCCTTAATTAAGCAAATCGAAAACTAGGATAAACTTATTTTAAATTTATATTAAGATCTAACTAATATTAAACTCTAAATTTTATATTTTATAAAATTATCTAAGAGCTCTAGTACTTTTCTCCTTAAGGAGTTTTAGGATACTTTTAAGGGCTAGGATAAAAATACCTAGGAAATAGCAGACCCTAGAGTAATAAAATTGCTAAAAAGTTTCCTTAGAGGTAGAGGATTCTTTTTAGGACCTAGGAACGCAAGGATAGGACCCTTTTTTATATAGATCCTAAACTAGGAATAACTAGAGCAATAGCTACTTATAATATATTAATAAGTATAATTCGAAGAAAGCACCTAATTGCTTTACTATGCTTTTTTATAAAGGATATAATAACCCCTAACTAGAAACTCCTTAAATTTAAATCTATCTTAATTGCTAACTAAAGGGCAAACGCTATTAATTTAGAACCTTTTACTACTATATTAAAGAGAATCTTTACTTATACTTTAACTAAATACCTAAATAACCCCTTTTATAGAACCTATAATAAATAAGGATATTCCTTAAGGATAAACCTAATATTTAATATTATATTAATTCTAAAACCTACTTATATAGGATATAGCCCTTCTAGGATATAACTAGAATAATATATAAACTCTATAAGAAATCGCTTTAAGTTCGATTTAACTTTAGGAAAAGCTTAAAATAATCTATTTTAAATTTTATATTTAGTTACCCTTAAAATTAACTCTTAACTTACTTATTAATAATAATATTATAACTAAATTTACTAAAGTCTAGGATAAGATAAAGAACTTTATAGAGAAACTATATAATTTGCTTAATAATATTATCTATTTATTTTTTAATATTTGTTTTTTATTAAAGATTGCTTTTAATTATTTCTATTTTATTTTCCCTTATATTTAGACTAGTCGCGTATAAAGATATTTTATAGATTATATTAAATAGTATAATATATTTAAAACGCAATATAACTAACTTAAGAAGCACTTTAAATTAGATATTAATTATACGTACTATTTTACTAACTAGATATTAACCTCCTTTTAATCTATTTATAGGGCAAATTTAGAACTGCCCTTATATAGTATTCTCTAGAAACTATTTAATAAACTAGAGTTATATTAATAAGCCTTTAGCAAGGGGTATAAAAGAAATACCCTTTTATATATAATAATTATTAATATATACTAAGGAATACTAGAACTTAAGTTTGCGTTATTCTAACTAGCTAAGGATATTAAGAACTTATAAGTAGATTTATAATCCGCCCTAGAAATATTAATTATAAAGAATAAAGCTAAATAGATATTATAATACAGCGCGATTAACTACTTAGACTAAAAGATATTAGAATAATATATAAAATCGATCTAAAGATAGTTTAAGAATAACCTAAGTCTAATCTAATTTTAGACTAAATAAGAATTAGACTCGGAAGTATTTTATATATAGCAAGGTTAGTTACTAGTTTAGTAAATACTTGCCTAAAGAATAAAAGCAGGCGAAGACCTTATATATAGTATACTACGAATTTTTAAAAAATAGTCCTAAGGACTTTATAGCCTATATTATAGCATTTAAAGGACTTAAGATATATAACGAAGAATAGTATATAATTAATAATAATGCTAACAAAATTCTAAAGCAATAGGAAGCTTTTTAGTTCCTTTCTATATTAGTATTTATATACTTTTTTACTAGATACGATTTAAAATTAGATATAATAGAACTTATACTAGCTTTATAATTTCTTCTTAAGGACTAGTATTTTTAATAGTCTTTTTAGGGAATTATAATTAATACTAGTGCTATATAGATTTTAACTATAAGATAAAATTAGGTTAAAGCCCTATAGAAAATAATACTATATCTTATAGTTAATAAAGCGTCTGCTAGTACTAATTCTATTAAATTTAGCGAAGAATAAAGTATACTAATACTTAGTAATATAACTATTAAAACTCTATTTAGAAATATTACTTTTTATATTCTTATTTTACTTACCTTTTTTCTTCTTTCCTTAGTAAATATAGATTGCTTAAAAATTTTCTTCTAGAATATAATAAATAAGCTTATTAGCTAGGATAAAGTACTGCTAGTTATTCGTAAATAGGGATACCCTTAGTTCTTCCTTTAACTAAAAGACGCAGTAATTTTATTCCTAACCGAGTCTAAAATTAGGATAATCTACTATTAGTTTAGATATCCTATAGTATAACGACTATACTAACTCTTATCTAGAGCTAGATATAAAATACTAATAACTACTCTCGAAAGCATTTTAAAGTTCTGCTAATATTATTAGTTATATAGTAAGGCACTTAGCCGATTTAAGTTTATACTTTATAATAAAAAGGAATTTAATTTCGAGATTATTATAGATATTATATACTTAAATAGTAAACTAGTTTTTTACGTTATTAATACTATAATATCTTTTTAAGCTGCTCGATTTTTGCGTTCGATATTTACTAAGGATACCTAGGAAGCCTTAAGGATAATATAGATTAATACGTACTTAGGGCCCCTAGATTTGCTTTAGTATAATATAGGAACGAATTTTTATTTAAGGAATTCTAGACTAAATTAAGCTAAATAGGAATTACCTGCTAATAAGTGCTAGTAGAAGCGTATTAGTCTATAGGGAAGGTTAAAAGATACTATGCCCTTTTCTGCTAGGAAAATAAGATCCTTAGCACTAAAATTAAAGTAATAATAGGATAAGATATAATTTTTTAGATAGCAGTTAAAGCCGTTAATAATACTACTAGCTTAGATAGACTAGTTCTAACTCTCCTTATTTTTAGAGCCTATCTATAGATTAATTAGAATTCTCTTTTATTAAAAACTACTCGAGATTAGGCTAAAGCTATTTAAAAAGTAATAATAAGTCTTCGAGAACTTATAGTATCTCGATAACTAAAAAAGGCGCTACCTACTAGAAATAGCCTAGATATAATAACGCTCTTTTAACTCCTATTATAAAGCTAGGTTAAAGTTTAAAAAGAAAAGGACGGCTAGACTAGTCCTTTTACCCTTAAGGCTATTAACGGCTACAATATTACGATTTGATCCCTAGCAGGTCTCTAGGTATTTTAGTCGATATATATATAGCCTTATTTTTTAAGTAATCCCTAACTAAAGGCTATCTAGGAATAAAATAAATTCGACTTAAAATATACCTAAAAATAGACCTAGTTCTTATAGTATTTATAAGTTTAACTGCTATAATTACTAAAAACCTTAACTTAATTTATATCTAAAAAAGAATAGGATAACTTCGCGCTTTTTCTTTATTTTTATATAAAAAGTAAGATTATAACCCCTAGACCCCTATTTAAAGCATTAAACTAAAAGGAGATTATATACCTTATAAGCTAAGGCATTTTCTCTTTTGAATAGTTTAATCCCGCCTAGTATAAGGGAGTTTGGATTTTTTATGCCTAACTTATCTACGAAGTAAAAGATAAGATTATTAATTGCCTATACAAAAAATCGAGACTTATTATTATAGGATATAATAATAATAGCAAAAAAGAGATTCTAACCTAGTCTCCTATAATCTAGCAGGTTAGCTAATAGTTGCTTTTAGCCTTAGCTCTAGTATATATTAATTAAGGGATAAAGTTATGCCTTTATAATATTACTTAGGCATATCTATAATCCTAATCTATACTTAAACGAATAATCTTTATAAGCCTTTTAAAAGAACTCTAGGATAAGTACCCTTCTTAGATAATTATCTAAGTTATTAAGCCGTTATATAGTATTATAGAGTCTAGCGTTTATTAGTTCTAGACCTATTTTAAGTATTATATTTAACGGCTTTATATATAACCCTCTATATTTAATAACTGCCTTCTCCTTTTATATTCTAGCTATACTTATTTTAGTCTTATTAGGATATAAACTAATAATATAATAGTTCTTAGCACTAATTCTTCCTATAAGCAAGAAAAAGCCGAACTAAATTCTGCTTAAATTTGCTCTAAGCCCTAGGTAGACTTAGCCTTAGATAGTATTATAGATTTTAATAGTTTATAGTTATATCTTAAGTCGAATTTACTAGCAATTTAATAGAAGGGCTAGGCTGCTAAGATTAAAGTTATTAATTATTCCTAACCTGATTTTGCTTAATACTACTTTAAATAATATATATAAAGTAGCTATATTGCGTCTATTTGCTAACTAGAGGCTGCGTTCGATCTATCTATCGCTGCCTAGCAATACTAACTTACTATAAAAGACTACTAAAGGTTAAATAAACGACTATAATAGTAAAAGGATAATTAGTAGTATAGACTAAAATATATCCCTTTTAATCTTTTAGCACTTAAATTATTTATTTTTATAAATTGATTACTTATAAATAATAACGACTTATCCTTATAGATTAGATATATTATTATCCTAGGCAATAAAAATAGAATAGCAAATAAGTTTATAATAAAAGGAAATATCGTCTACTAGAGTTCTATAAAATATAAGAGGATTACTTAGAGTATTCTTGCTTTAGAAATATATAGTATATTATTAGGATTTAATATTAGTATTTCTCTAGTAATAATATTAAATTAAATTATAACTAAGCTAGGATTAGCTTAAGTTCCTATTATATTATGCATAGATTTACTTTTGCTTTACGAGTACCTTATTAAGCTTAGAATAATAAAAGAAAAACGATTTATAATTAATATTATATTAATTCGAGAGTTATATAAGGGGCGAGAAATTAATAATATTTAATAGATTATAGGAAAGGATAATCCTACTAATACTATAATAAAAGCGACCCTAAATAAAACGCTAGAATATCTAGTCGATATAAATAAGGCTATAATCTCTTTAGAGGGATTTATAATAAAAAAGGAGATAAATTAGCATAATACTAGATTAAATCCGAATAAAATTCAATTTAATAAAAAAAGAACTACTAGTATATATTTATTAGAATTAGGGATATAACTATTAAATACGGAATAACCTGTTTCTATATAAGCCCTTTTTCTATAACTAACTCGGTAATAGTCCTAGTTATAATACATATAAACCCTTTTCTGCTAGATATTTAATATTATCCCTATTATAGTATATATTACCCCTTTCTATATAAGTATTTTGCCCTTTTAGATAGGAGATAAGAGTATAATAAAGGCAGTATAAAAGGGGAAGTAGATTACCCCTAAACTTAGCATAATAAGTATACGATATCGTAATAAGTTTATACTAAGATTATAGTAATAATAGTTTAAAGGAGAAAGAAGGTGGTTATATATTTAGATTATATGGAGTTTAGGATAATTATTTATTATATCTAGTTTAACCTAGATACTTTTAAAATTATATATATATTTCGCCTTCCTTTTTAATAAAAGAAAGAGAGAGATAGATATAAGCAGATATTAATAGATTAAGGACCCGAGCTAACTTAAGCAGAGTCCTCTCTTATATTATACTAATATATATTAATGCCCTACCTATACTTCCTCTCTTTTTCTTCTTAGTAGTTCTATTTATTACTCCTTTTTAGTTCGACTTAGTATTATTTCTTTATTAATTCCTTTATATTAAATAGAACTCCTTTCCGCTTATAACTATAACGCAGGAAGTATAACCTCGGAACGCTATTAAATTTTGCCTACTCTTAATATATTAGAGTCTTGCTTTAGACTTCTAATATAGTTAGTCTTTCCTTAAGCAAAGTTTACTATTAATAGAGTTACAATTAGGGATAGTTGCTCCTAGTTTTTTTATATTTATTTACAACTCGGCACTTTCTAGTAAAGTTTCCTTTTATATATATTATATATTAAAAATTTTACTAAGTAGCCTAATTTCTTTTTAGTATATATTAATAAGATTCTTAGCAAATCTTATAAAGAGCAATATATAGGTCTTTCTTTAGTTATATTATTATAGGAGATATTAGAGTCCTTTAGCGCGTATATTATATATTAAGGCTAGATAGTAATACTAGTCTAACTATACTAAGATTATTCTATTAGCATTTAGTCTTTATAATAAGCCTAAGAAGCAACTAGATTAGGAGATAATATAGCCTATAATATATTAAGCTTTTATATTATTTTTAAAGAGCTTTAATAGTATATTTAACTCTAGGGATATATTTTAGGTAATATTTAATCTTCTGCCTTATACTAAGGCTAATCTAATAAATATTAGTTCTATTAAATCTAGCGCTTTTAATATACCCTAGTATAAGTATTACTATAAATATAACTAAGTCGGTTACTTCTAATATAACTGCCCTTAGCTATATATATAATCTTAGATTTCTAGGTTAGTATTAGATTCTAGGCTACTAAAAAGGACTAGGGGCAAGGCAAAGATTTTTAACTAGGGCAATAAGGCGTAAGGGATTTATAGATCGGCTATAAGGATTATAGATTAGGATAAGCTAGGCAATTAGTATATATATATTCCGCCTTTATTTTATATGCGTTAATTTATTATTAGCGCGTAATATAAGGCAAGGCAGTATATACTAATACTATTTGCGCTACGCTAGGAAAATAACCCTTATAACTAAGCAATATAGTATATACTTAAGACTAGGTTAGTTATATAGCAAGGGGCTCCTTTAAGGCTACCCTGCTCTAATAGAACCCTTTTAAGGAATACGCTAGTTATATAGGATTCCTTCTATTTATTACTTGGGTAGTTGTTTTCCTGCCTTAATATAGGCAATATAACTCTGCTTTTACAGACTCCCCCTTTCTAGGAGGGACTAGCTAGTAGTTAGCTACTTATAGCAGACTTTTATAATTTATATATAGCTTTGCGCTAGTATAACGTATAGCTATTATAGCATTAACTATATAGTATTAACTAGCTTATGCTTCTTATTTTCTCTAGGGAGAAAAGGGTATATAAAGAACTAGGTCTTTAACTTAGTTATATTTATATAAGGGGATTATAGGTATATAACTAGCAGGCTTTCTAGTTTAGTTGGGATATAAAGGGCTTATATTAATATAGGCTTATTATTAATAGCCGACTTTATAAAGTATATAGCTAGCTAGCGGGGAGCTTCTCTCCTTTCCTCTCTTTTTCTTTTTAGTAGTTTTATTTATTACTCTTTTTTAGTTTAACTTAGTATTGTCTCTTTATCGATTCCTTTATAATACTATATAATTCTATAAAAAAATTAATATATAAATAAGTTTTTTAAAATATAATTAAAGAAAGAAAGTATATTAAAAAAAACTTATAATAAATTAAAATAAGACTATACTTTATAAGAAAGGTTTTAGTTTATTTTATAGTATTTTTAATATTTTTTTTAAAAAACTCCTTAGAATTTTATAAAAATATTATTAGCTTTTATATACTTATATAAAGGAATTTATTAAAACGTATATATTAAAATATTAGGAAGTAAATAAAGTAATTATAAAGGCTTTATTACTTATAAAACTTTATTTTTCTTTCAGTTTTTTTATATTTATTCTTTTAGGATTTTTAAAATAGGGTTTATATATCTACTCTATAGGGAAAAGTACTACTACTAATATTAAATTTAAAGACTATATTATATTATATAAAATATAATTGAAAAACAATATAGTACATATTTACTATATAAAACTTATACAAGTTTTTTAGCTAGTTATTTTTGTTAATAAGCTAGATATTAAATAAAATCTCTTTTTTACTCTTTGTTAAAAAAGTATTTTCTTTCCTGTATAGAAACTCCTAGTAAAGGTTTACCCTAAAAAGTAGGTTTCTTCTAATTTGGTAAATAAAAGACTTTAAATTATAAAAAAATCTAAAAATACCTTATTACCTGATAATACTATAAGATTTTTATAAACAATTTTATTCCCTTTTTACGCTATTTAATTCCTTTTTTTTAAACAGAAATACTTTAAAATACTTAGAATATATAAGTTTCTTTTCTACTTATATAGCCTAAAAGTATTCCGTTTTAGGTAATTTTTAGAATATAAGTTCTTTATTTAGTTAAAAATAATAGAAGACTAGTACTTTCCATTTTAAGTAAGTAGGGCGTTTTTTTAATAGCATAAAGATAAAAAAAAGTATAAATTCTTTCCTAGGCCTATAGTACTTGCAAAAATACGAGGTAATATACTTTTATTAATACTACTACCTATTCTTGCAATAAAAAAAATAACGCAGGTACTTCTAAAAAGTAGCAAAATACTAGAAAATACTAAAAGCTTTAACGCTTTCTAGCTACGTACTTTTTATACTAAAGTTCTGCTATTCTAGTAGTATAAAGTTAAGAAATTTCCCTTATAACGTCTCTTTTTTTTCTTTTCTTTTTTTTTCCTTATAAATTCTTTGTTTTGCAACTAAATTTAATAAAAAAAACACTATTTAAAAGCTCTTTCTCTCTTTTTTCAGGTTTTTTAACCTACTTTTTGCAATATCTGCTTCTTATAAGCCTTCTTTTGCTTTAGCTGTTTCTAAGGGTAAATTCTTTAAAATTATCGAGCAAGGGCCCGAGCTAGGGCCTGACTTAGGGCTAAGTAAAGCTTCCTTGTTTTTTTAACGTTTTTCGCAGCCTACTTTAAGCAATTATTCGCAAGGTTCTTTTATATCTTAAAAAGAAAAAGGTATTATAAGATTATTATTACTATTAGTAACCTTACTAAATAGTAGAAGCTAATAAATTATATAGGAAAAAAAATAAAAAAGGAAAAAATCTTAAAAAACAAGTAAAAAAAACGGATTATTTAGCTTTAATTTATAGCTAGCCGGATTTTAAGTTACGCCCTGATTTAGAGCTTAAGCCTTATATTTTTTAACAGAAGCTTTTTACTAGAAAGCTTTTACTAATTAACTTATAGTAATAACGCCGAGTTTTATATACTTGTATAACGTAAGTAAACTTACTTTTGTTTTTTACTTCTTTTTTTACTTCTTTTTTACTTCTTTTTTTACTTCTTTTTTTTTACTTTTTTTTTACTTCTTTTTTTACTTTTTAACTATATTTACTAATATTAATTATTTTAATTGTAATAAGACTTTTAAGTATGCAATTAATTAGAAAATTAATTTTAACTTAGGTAGGCATTATTTTCTTTGCTATAAAGGCATAGCTTTTAGTAAAAAAAGCAAAAAACAAGGAAGAAAAAGAAGTAAGTTTATTTACTTATTTACTTATTTACTTATTTACTTATTTACTTATTTACTTATTTACTTATTTACTTATTTACTTATTTACTTATTTACTTATTTTCTTATTTACTTATTTACTTATTTACTTATTTACTTATTTACTTATTTACTTATTTACTTATTTACTTATTTACTTATTTACTTATTTACTTATTTACTTATTTACTTATTTACTTA
>LKCN02000009.1:195586-248670 GCA_001633055.2 Ophiocordyceps polyrhachis-furcata BCC 54312
AGCTTTTAGTAAAGAAAGTAAAAAACAAGGAAGAAAAAGAAGTAAGTTTATTTACTTATTTACTTATTTACTTATTTACTTATTTACTTATTTACTTATTTACTTATTTACTTATTTACTTATTTACTTATTTACTTATTTACTTATTTACTTATTTACTTATTTACTTATTTACTTATTTACTTATTTACTTATTTACTTATTTACTTATTTACTTATTTACTAATTGTTTTTTCAGAGCTTTAAGGACAAAAACCGGATTTTTTTAAAGAATATGCAGTAAAAAACAATAACTGTATTTTAATTTAACCAAAGCTTATAAAAGGATTTTGTCCTTTTTAATTAGTAATAATATTTCTTATAACGCTATAAGCTCGGACTTTTTTTAGAGCTTTTAATATTTTATAACTAGTAAGTTATTTTATTTCTTTCTTTATTTTAATATTTATTACTAATTTTCTAAATAAGGACTATCTAAAAATCTCTTTAGTAGAAATTCAAGAGTTTTTAAGTAAAGAATTTAAAGAAAAGCGAAATTTGCTTAATAATAAGCTAAATTAATATATTAAAAACTTGGGATTATTTAACTTAACGTTTAATATGTAGACTTTCAATACTTAAGCTACGTATATTAGTATTATTTTAACGTATATCTCTTCGGATTTTACGTTAACCTATTACCTAATAAGTAAGTTTATTTTTTTTTCTTTTCTAAACTAATATTAAAAAAACCTAGGCTTCTATAAATTATCCGAATAATATACTAGCGTTTATATTTTTCAAGAAGCTCTCTTAGCTTTAAGCCCTTATCCGGCTTTAAATTATTCGACTATTTTCAGGTTTTTTATTTTTTATTTTTTATACTTACTAGTTTTTTTTACTAATTTTAATAGCTTGACGAGAGATAACGCTAGAAATAATTATTACACGCCGCTCACCCGCTTACTATTTACTCGCTGCAATAGACTCAGGACCCCTGATAGACCCTAGATCTCGTGCAGCAGTGTATATAGTCTTTCTCAGTGCGCACAGCTTTACGCCCCTTTTTTTCTTTTTTCTTTATCTTAAAATCTTGGTTTATAATCATAGTGCCTACAATACACGTTCACTCGTTGTGCCTGGCCGTAACACCTGGATTTGCCTAGGCCCCTAGTTGATTTATAATAATATTTTTAGTATACTACTACTAATAAAAAATATAATAATAATAATAATAATAATAGTATAGTTTTTATAAGAAAATCTACGCGCGCTAGGCAGTATTCCTAACCCTAATACATATATTAAGGCTATAAGTAAAGGGTAATATTACATGCCTTTGCCTATTCTAAGTTATGCGTTTTTGCCTAATCTAATTAAAAGTAGCAGAACTCGAGAAAAGCCCTAGTTATATTATACGGGGTTATAATATATAACTTACCCTAACCCTATGCCTGTATAAAAGTATGTGTTCGCCTAAATTAGGGACGCAACTATAGACTACGGAATAACTTATTTCTATATAAGCCCTTTTTCTATAACTAACTCTAAGTTATCCTAGTCGCAAAGTATATAAATCCTATTCTATAAGATATTTAATATTATTCCTATTATAGTATATATTACCCCTTTTTATATAAGTATTATGCTTTTTTAGTTAAGAGATAGAAGTATAATAGGGGTAGTATAAAAAGAGAAGTAGATTACCCCTAAACTCACCCTAATAAGTATATAATATTAGGATAAGTTTATACTAAGATTATAGCAATAATAGTTTAAAAGTAAAAAGAGCAGCTATATATTAGGATTATATAGAGTTTAAGATAATTATATATTATTTATAGTTTAACCTAGATATCTTTAAGATTATATATATACTCTACTTTTCTTTTTAATAGAAAGAGAAAAAAAATAAAAATAGATAGTAATAGATTAAATACCTAAGCTAACTTAAGCAGAGTCCTCTTTTATATTATACTAATATATATTAATACCTTACTTATACTAATTAGTATTACTATTAGCTATTAATATAAGTCCTATATCTAATAATATATAGATTAGCTAGACTAGGTTTCTTATTTCTAAGCTAAGAAAGCTAATAGACCTCCTAGATATAAATAGACTCCTAGAGTTTATAGTTTTAACTATCTAAGAACTTACTACTATATTAACTATTTAGAGGAGCAATATTATAACTAAAAAGAAATAGACTCCTATAGCCTATAGATTTAATCTCTTAGAACCTATTTTAATACTAAATAAAAATACTTATAAAATTAATATAATTCCCTATTAATAATAACTAGGATATTAGTAGAAATTACTATAAAGGGTAATAACTAATAACCTATAAATACTAAATTTACTTAGGAGATTATATAGATTAATCTTTAGGATCTTTTTAGGAAAATAAAAAATGCTTTAATTAAGCGAATTAAAAACTAGGAAGAACCTATCCTGAATTTATACTAAATCCGATTAATATTAAACTTTAGATTTTATATTTTATAAAATTATGTAGGAGCTTTAGTACTTTTGTTTTTTAGGACTTCTAGGATACTTTTGCAAAATAGGATAAAATTATCTAGGAATTAGCAGATCCTAGAGTAATAAAATTGCTAAAAAGTTTCCTTAGAAGCAGAGGATTCTTTCTAGGACTTAGGAATATAAAAATAGGACCCTTTTTTATAAGAATCCTTAACTAGGAATAACTTAAATAATAGCTGCTATAAAGGACTAAGTCTTTAACCTAGTTATATCTATATAAGGGAATTATAGGTATATAACTAGCAGGCTCTTTAGCTTAGCTAGGATATAATAGGCTCGTATTAATACAGGCTTATTACTAATAGCCGACCTTATAAAGTATATAGCTAGCTAGCAGGGAGCTTCTCTCCCTTCCTCTCTCTCTCTTTTTAGTAGTTCTATTTATTACTCCTTTTTAGTTCGACTTAGTATTATCTCTTTATTGATTCCTTTATATTAAATAGAACTCCTTTTTATTTATAACTATAACGCGGAAAGTATAACCTTAGAATACTATGAAATTTTGCCTATCCCTAATACGTTAGAGTCTTGCTTTAGACTTCTTATTTAGCTAGCCTTTTTTTAGGCGAAGTTTGCTATTAATAGAGTTATAATTAGGGATAGTTGCTCCTAGTTCTTCTATATTTATTTATAACTCGGCACTTTTTAGCAAAGTTTCCTTTTATATATATTATATATTAATAATTTTGCTAACTAGCCTAATTCCTTCCTAGTATATATTAATAAGACTCTTAGCAAATTATATAAGGAGTAATATATAGGTCTTTCTTTAGTTATATTATTATAAGAGATATTAGAGTTCCTTAGTATATATATTATATAATAAGAATATATTCTCTTTAAGGCTAGATAGCAATACTAGTCTAACTATACTAAGATTATCCTATTAGCTTCTAGTTTTTATACTAAACCTAAAAAGCAACTAGATTAGGAGATAATATAGCCTATAATATACTAAGCTTTTATATTACTCTTAAAGAGCTTTAATATTATATTTAACTCTAGGAATATATCTTAAGTAATATTTAATTTTCCGCTTTATACTAAGGCTTATAAGGGTCTGGCCTAGTACTGCTGCAGAATAGCAACCTAAATAGTAATAATAAAGATAAAAAAAAAGAAAGGAAAAATATAATATATAGTAGGGAGGTAGGGCTATATGCGCGCGGCCTAGGCGCGTAGATAAGTTATCCTCGCATAGTATAATATAAGATCTAGGCAAAGCCCGGATCCTTTATATACCCCCTTAGCTATAGTTGCCCTACTAAACGCAAAAGGGCGGAAAAAATAAAAATCCGCATATTGCCCTAGCCTACTATAGCGTAGGATTAAAATAAACTAATATAGGCGCGTACCCCTTTATAACCTTATAATATCCGTATACTATAATATATATAGTGTATTAGCTTAATTATATAAACTAAAAAACTTACTTATAATAACTCGTACTTAATGCAGAAGAAGAAGAATATTAATAACCCCTAGCGTAATGCCTATATAGGCAATAGGAACCTTTATTATAAAAGGTAACTCGGATAATAATAATAATACTAGTCCTAAGGAGGTCGTATATTTATATACCCTATATATAGGCAATCTATATAATAATAGCAAAGCAGAGTGCGTGTATAGCTAGGGAGCTAATTATATAATATACTATTAGCAGTAAAAGTAGTGCTTATAGGAAAGGCACCTTTTCGCTACTAACGTATATCTATAGCAGCTAGTTCGTAACTTATAAGAGATATTATAGGCGGGCTAAGCTATTTTAGTCCTAGCTCGAGCTTATAGCAGGGATACCCCTAGTTAACGCGCTATCTTAACTCTAGTATATTAGGCCTGCGTAGAGAGGCTATAGAATATACTTACTATAGCCTATTTTGCTCCTTAGCTAACTTAAGACGCGTTTGCCCCCCTAGCCTTGCTTAGTAATAATAATAATAATAATAGCAACGTACTAGTCCTAGCCTTTACTACTATTATAATACCCGCCTACCCTACTACCCCCTAGCGCGGAATAAACCTAGCTATAGTAGTAATATACTAATAATAGTAGTAATAGTAGGGTTTAATTGCTTATAGACTAAATAGCTTTACTACTTAGTAGGAGGAGGCTCTCTACTACTAGGCGGATATTTAATAAGCAATCCTAGAAAACTAGGAATAGTAGTAAGCTAATGCATGCTAAGCTAACGCTATAATACTCGCTGCCCTATAAAGGCTCGCGGCTATATTATCTCTGCTAGTATTAGCTAAGTCTAGGTTTATACTATTCTCCTTAGCTAATTCTTTAACGTAGCTATCCTCTGCCCCTTAATACGCTACTATTACTACTACTAGTACTATATATAGCTATATCTGCTATAGCTTGCTTAATATACTAACCTATACTTGCTAGATAAGTAATCTAAACCTATAGGGTTAATAGACGCAGCTAAAGGAGGATAAAGTAAAGGAGGTATAAAAAGGGGAAAGGGGGGAAAAGGGGATAAAGTAGAAGCAGCAGGTAGTAAAAAAGGAAGGGGCAATAGTATAGGAGTATATAGCTAAATATACTAGGGTTTATTATATATATATATATTACTAAACTTAGCCTCGAATTATAATAATACCTTATAATCCTATATACTCTCTAAAGGCTCCTAGGTAAGCGTTATATAGCTATACTACTTAATAAAAATAGAATAGTATAAAAGTAAGGTTACTAATTACTAACCCTAAGTATTCTTAGTAGCAAGCACTTCCTTAACCTCCTACTTATTAAGGGATAGGTTATTATTAGATAAATAGAGAGCAGGGTCTAGCTAGGAGTTAGTATATAACTATAAGGGCAATAGGTCTAATATAGCGTATTTAAGCAAGTCGATATAAAAAGTAGGATAAATACTTTATAGCGTATTAAGCGTAATAATTAAAGGGGATAGGATAGTAATAATATAGTATTTAGCCTAAAGATAGTTAAGCTTCCTAAAAGGATAGTTAAAGCGAATATAGCGTATATTTAACTAAATAAGATTACTAACTTAGAACCTTTTAGCTAGATAATATATAGTATTAGAAGAGTCCTACTACTACTGCTACGCCTATGCAATACTAGCCTATACTAGGTCTATCCCCTCCTTAAGGTGCTAGAGGAAGGTAATAGCACGCTTTTTAAGCAAGGCAGAGGAAGCTAGTAAGGACTACTCGATCTTAAGCAAAGGAATATCGAACCTATATAAAAGGCAATTTAGGCTAAGCCTAGTAACTAATAACTTATAGTTATTTAATATAAGCTAGTAAGCAGAAAAGTAATCTAGCTAATATAACTAAAAAAAGGCTACTATATAGCAGAGAATAGCTTATACCTCCTAGTTAGTATGTGTAATAACCTAGGATATAAATACTAGTTAAAAGTACTATCTTATTAGATAAGCTGCTTACTAAACTGCTTAGTAAGATATCTTATATAATACTATTAAGTAATAGGATATCTATACTTAAGTTCCAGCTAAACTTCGGATACTAAGATAAAGAATAACAAATAAGATTCTTAGGATAAGAATAATAAATAAGAGTCTTAGGATAAGAATAACAAATAGGAATCTTAGGATAAGAAGACGGCTAGAGAAGGCTAGCAACGAACAATGCATTGTAAGTCACACAGTAAATCATACAGTACAGTACTGTGTGAGTTATAGCGTGGAATGTGACGGAAGACAATAGAATAAGACAAAGCTATTCTATTCGCTAGAACTTAGTATAGATTTAAAATCAGAATGTAACGGAATGCAATAGAATATAACAAAGCTATTCTATTCGCTAGTAGATTTAAAATTAAAGGTTCTATAGGATTCTATAGGTTTCTACGTAGCTTATATAAGTAGATAGTTTTTTTAGGGAAGAAAAAGTATATAAGGAAGTCTTCCTTCCCTCGAAGGACCTTCCCTCTTTTTCTTTCTTCTCTAAGCTTTTAATCTAAACACACTTGCACCTAAAAGCCTACTCTCTCTATACCTACCTCTGCCTTATAGGATATTCCTAATTAAGAAGTCTACCTATAACGTGCTTTGTAACTTTCCTCTCTTACTTATTAGCCTAGCTAAAGAAAGTAAGTAAAACCTTTATCCTTTTACTACCCCCTTCCTCTTATCTTTAGAAGCTTGGATTAAGGGCTATCGGGTAATAATTAGATAATTACGAATACTGTATCTAAGGGTACGGTTCGTAACACGTTAAAAGCTTCTTACTTCTTTAGTTACTCTATAAGTACGAGAAAGGAAGAGAGTATGCTAAAAATCCCTTTTCTAGCAAAATTAAAAAAATAAACACTATACTTTCAACCTTATATATCTCTACGATAAAATAAGGTATAGACCTACTTTTTTTAATCCTAATTAGGAAAAAGCTGGCGCTTCCTTATAGTGTATAATATGGCTACTTTATACGCTCCTGCCCCCCCTTATACTGCTAACCTTAGACCTGCGATCGATATTAGCAAAGTTTTAAGACCTAAGTTCTTTAGTAGAAAAGATTACGACCTACAGGCCTTCTTAACTAATATAAAGGCTTATTTTAGGCTCTACGCTTCCGCGTTTACGAGTAAACCTTTAAAGGTAATCTATACTTCTACTTATCTAGAAGGTATAGCCTTAGATTAGTTCGAGCCTATACTACGGAACTATTTAGCGCCTAATAACGAGCACGAAGAAGATACAGAACTTATCTTCGCCGATTTCGAGCACTTCGAAGAAAAAATACAGGAAGTTTTCGGTTAATAAGACGAAGCTAGGACTGCCGAACATAAGTTAAAAACCCTACAGCAAAAGGGTTCTGCTTCTAGCTACGCTGCTAGCTTCCGACAAATTACAAGTAAGCTAGACTAGGAAGACAAAGCCCTAATAGCTATATTTTACGAAGGACTAAAAGACGAAGTTAAAGACGAAATATATAAGCTAGATCGGCCGGACGACTTATCTACTTATATAGCTTCTGCAATTAAAATCGACAATCGACTATTCG
Source organism: Ophiocordyceps polyrhachis-furcata BCC 54312 (assembly GCA_001633055.2). NCBI lineage: Eukaryota > Fungi > Ascomycota > Sordariomycetes > Hypocreales > Ophiocordycipitaceae > Ophiocordyceps > Ophiocordyceps polyrhachis-furcata. Next base: position 203,117 of record LKCN02000009.1, read on the forward strand.
AAAGAAGACAATAAAGACACAGCAGTAAGAATAATTCTTCTTATATTAATAAGGGAAAAAGAAATACTAAAAAAGGAAATTATAACTATGCTAATAGAGGTAATCCTATAGATCTAGATATAGTTTCCTCTAAGCTAGTTATCTGCTTCTTTTGCAAGAAAGAAGGGCATATTGCGAAAAACTGCTTTAAAAAGCAGGGTAAAGGAAAAGGTCGACCTACGAGTAAGACGATTAGCACTATTACTGCTTTTCCTATTACGAAGAAGGTTGCTAAACATATTCTAGGTCCGAGTAGTAAAAATACTGCTATTTGTTCCGCGAATTAGGGAAAGAACCTAGCGAAGGAAAAGAAACAACTCGAAGCCTACGCTACTGCAGATAGGCTATAGAAAGAAGTTCAGGATTACGAAAAGCCTTCGACTAGTGCTAATAATACTAATAAGATAGCTAATATTCTATACCTAAGCGGTTAGAATACAGTTCGACGAACTAATAGGCCTACGGAACCTATAAGCCCAATCGAACATCCTACGGAATTCGATTCGGAAGGCAAATACTATCCGGTTTCGGACGTTAATCTAATAAAATCTTATAAGTATATTACGGAAGAACAGTATAAGAATCGACAGGAAGGATTTCGAGGAGTGCTTTATACTCTCGATAAAGTGGATTATAGCCCTTCGATTAGCAATACGGTCTCGACTATTACACTAGACGACTATATACAAGATTGCGATAACGATTCGCTAATTCCGGAAGAGGAAATAAAGAAAGAAAACAAAGACGTCGACGTTAAAATAGATTTACCGCTCCTTATAGCAGAAAACCTATACTCGATTCAGGACGAAGCAAATAAAGAATTCGAAAATTATGTGTTTGTTAGAACCAGGAACTCAACCACGGAAGGCGGAACAACCTGTTTCCGTATAAGCCCCTTTCTCCTAACTAACTCGGCGATAGTTATAGTCACAATGCACGCAAACCCCTTTCTGCTAGATATTCTATATTATCCCTATTATAGTATATATTACCCCTTTCCGCATAAGTATCGTACCCCTTTAGATAGGAGATAGGAGTATAATAGAGGCAGTATAGAAAGGAAAGTAGAATACCCCTAAACTTAGCATAATAAGCATATAAGATCGTAATAAGTTTATGCTAAGATTATAGCGATAATAGTTTAAAGGAGAAAGGGGGCGGCTATATATTTAGATTATATAGAGTTTAGGATAATTATATATTACCTCTAGTTTAACCTAGATGCCTTTAAGATTATATATATATTTCGTCTTCCTCTCTAATAGAGGAAGAAAAGGGAGATAGATATAAGCAGATATTAATAGATTAAGGACCTAAGCTAACTTAAGCAGAGTCCTCTCTTATATTATACTAATATATATTAATACCCTACCTATACTAATTAGTATTACTATTAGCTATTAATATAAGTCCTATATCCGATAATATATAGATTAGCTAGACTAGGTTGCCTATTTCTAAGCCGAGAAAGCTAATAGACTTTTTAGATACGAACGGACTCCTAGAGTTCGCGGTTTTAACTATCTAGGAACTTATAACTATATCGACTATTCGGAGGAGCAATATCGAGACTAAGGAGGAACGGACTCCTATAGCTTGCAGTTTTAATCCCTTAGAAATCTATCTTAATACTAGATAAAAATACCTATAAAATCGATATAAATTCTCGTCGATAATAACTAGGATATTAGCAGAAATTACTATAGAAGGTAATTAATAATAACCCTAGAATACCGAGTTTGCTTAGGAGATTGCATAGATTAACCTCTAGGATTTCGTAAGAAAGACTAAAAACGCCTTAATTAAATAAATCGAAAACTAGGATAAACCCGTCCTAAATTTATGCTAAGATCCGACTAATATCGAACTCTAGATCTTGCATTTTATAAAATTATCTAGGAGCTCTAGCACTTTTCTCCTCGAAGATTTTTAGGATACCTTCGAAGGCTAGGATAAAAATATCTAGGAATTAGCGGATCCTAGAGTAATAAAATTGCTAAAAAGTTTCCTTAAAGGCAGAGGATTCTTTCTAGGACCTAGGAACGCAAGAATAGGACTCCTTTTCGTGCGAATCCTAAACTAGGAATAGCTTAAATAATAGCTGCTTTTAATATACTAATAGGCGCAATTCGAAAAAGGCACCTAACTGCCTTACTATGCCTTTCTATAGGGGATATAATAACCTCTAACTAGAAACTCCCCGAATTCGAACCTATCCTAATTGCTAACTAGAGGGCAAACGCTACTAATTTAGAACCCTTTACTACTATATCTAAGAGAACTTTTACCTATCCCCTAAATAAACCCCTAAATAATTCTATATATAGAACCTATAATAGATAAGGATATTCCCTAAGGACGAACTTAATATCTAATAATATATTAATTCTAAAACCTACCTATGCAAGATATAACCCTTCTAGAATATAACTAGAATAATATACGAACTCTATAAGAAATCGCTTCGAATTTAATCTAAATTTAGGAAAAGCCTAAAATAATCCTATTTAAATTTTATATTAAGTTACCCCTAAAATCGACTCCTAACTTGCCTATCGATAATAATATTACGACTAAATTTACTAAAGTCTAGGATAAGATAAAGAACTTTATAGGAAAACCCTATAATTTGCTTAATAATATTATCCGTTTATTTTTTAATATTTGTTTTTTATTAAAGATTGCCCCTAGATACTTCTATTTAATTTTCCCTCGTATTTAGACTAGTCGAGCATAATAATACTTTATAGATTATATTAAGTAGTATAATACTTTTAAAGCGTAATATAACTAACTTAAGAAATATTTCGAGTCGGATATTAATTACGCGTATTATTTTACCGACTAGATATCGACTATATTTTAATCTATTCGCAGGACGAATTCGGAACTATCCCTATATAAGGTTCTCTAGAAACTATTCGATAAATTAGAGTTATATTAATAAGCACTCGGAAAGGGATATAAAGGAGATACTCCTTTGCGTATAATAATTATTAACGCATGCTAAGGAGTACTAGAACTTAAGTTTGCGTTATTTCGACTAGCTAAGGATATCGAGAACTTGCGCGCAGACTTATAATCTATACTAGAAATATCGATCGCAAAGAATAAAGCTAAATAGATATCCTAATAAAGCGTAATTTATTACCTCGACTAAAGGTATTAGAATAATATATAAAATCGATCCGAAGATAGTTCGAGAATAACCCGAGTCCGATCTAATTTCCGACTAAATAAGAACTAGACTCGAAAATATTTTATATATAGCAAGGTTAGTTGCTAGTTAACTAAATACCCGCCTAAAGAATAAAAGCAGGCGAAGACCGCCTATATAGTATATTGCGAATTTTTAGATAACGGCCTTTAGGACTTCGCGGCCTATATTACTATATTTAAAGGACTTAAGTTATATAACGAAGAATAGCATACGATTAATAATAACCCTAAGGATATTTTAAAGCAATAAAAAGCCTTTTAATTCCTTTCTACGTTAGCATTTATGCACCTTCTTACTAGATACGACCCGAAATTAGATATAACGGAACCTGTGCTAGCTTTGCAATTCCTTTTCGAAGATCGATATTCCTAATAGTCTTTTTAGGGAATTATAATTAATACTAGTGCTGTATAGATTTCGACTACTAGACAAAATTAGGTTAAAGCCTTATAGAAAATAATGCTATATCTTATAGTTAATAAAGTATTTGCTAGCACGAATTCTATTAAATTTAGCAAAGGATAAAGTATACTTATACTTAGTAATATAACTATTAAAACTCTGTTCGGCAATATTACCTTTTACGTTTTTACTTCGCCTACCCCTTTTCTTCTTTTTTTAGCAGATATAGATTGCTTAAAGATTTTCTTCTAAAATATAATAAACGAGCTTATTAGCTAGGATAAAGTGCTGCCTATTATTCGCAAATAGGGGCACCCTTAGTTCTTCCTTTAACTAAAAGACGCCGCAATTTCGTTCCTAACTAAATCCGAAATTAGGATAATCTACTGCTAATTTAAACACCCTATAGCGCGAAGATTATACTAACTTCTATCTAGAGCCGGATATAAAACGCTAATAACTACTCTCGAGAGCATCTCGAAGTTCTGCTAATATTATTAGTTATATAGCAAGGCACTTAGCTAATTTAAGTTCACGCTTTATAATAATAAAGAGTTTAATTTCGAGATTATTATAGACGTTATATACCTAAGTAGAAAACTAGTCCTTTACGTTATTAATACTATAATATCCTTTTAGGCCGCCCGATTCCTAAAATTAATATCTACTAAAGATACCTAGGAAGCCTTACGGATAATATAGATCGATATATACTTAGGACCCCTAGATTCGCTCTAATATAATATAGGAACGAACTTTTTATCTAAGGAATTCTAGAATAAATCTAGATAAATAGGAATTACCTGCTAGCAAGTGCTAGTAAAAGCGTATTAGTCTATAGGGAAAGTCGAAAAATACTATACCCCCCTCTATAGGGCATATAAAATCCTTAGCAATAAAATCGGAGCGATAATAGGACGAGATTCTATTCTCTAAATAGCGGTTAAAGCTATAAATAATACTGCTAGCCCGGATAGATTAGTTCTAATACTGCTTATTTTTAGTGCATATCTAAGGATTACTTAGGATTTACTACTATCGAAAACTATACGTAAACGAGCTAAAGCTGTTTAGAAAGCTATAATAACTCTTCGCGAACTTATAGCATCTCGATAACTAAAAGAAGCGCTATCTACTAGGAACGGCCCCGATATAATAACGCTCTTTTAACTACTATTGCAAAGCTAGGTTAAAGTCTAGAGAGAAAAGGACGGCTAGACTAGTCTTTTTACCCTTAAGGCTATTAATAGCTATAACGTTACGATCTAGTCCCCGACTAGTCTTAAGGTATTTTAGTTAATATATGTATAGCCTTATTTTTTAGATAATCCCTAACTAAAGGCTGCCCGGGAATAGGATAAAAACGACCCGTAACCTGCCCGAATATAAACCTGGCCCTTATAGCGTTTAGAAGTTCACCTGCTATAGTTACTAACGACTTCGACTTAATTTATATCTAAGAAAGAATAGGACGACTTTGCGCTCTCTCTTTGTTTTCGTGCTAATAGCAGGATTATAACCCCTAGACCCCTATTTAAAGCGTTAGACTAAAAGGAGATTATAGACCTTATAGGCCGAGGTGTTTTCTCTTTCGAATAGTTCGATCCTACCTAGTATAAAGGAGTTCGGATTTTTTATGCTAGGCTTATCCGAGAAGTTAAGGATAAAATAACTAATTACCTATACGAAAAATCACGACTAATTATTATAGGATATAATAATAACGGAAAGAAGGAGATCCTTACTTAATCTCCTACGATCTAAAGGGTTAGCTAATAGTTGCTTTTAGCTCTAGCCCTTATATATATCGCTTAGGGGATAAAGTTATGCCTTTGCGATATTACCTAAGCTTACCTGTAATCCTAATCGATACTAGAATAAATAATACTCGCAAGCCTTCTAAAAGAACTCTAGGATAAGTACCCTCTATAGATAATTATCCGCGTTATTAAGCTATTATATAGTATTACCGAGTCTAGTATTTATTAGTTCCATACTTATTTCGAGCATTATATTTAACGGCTTTATATATAGCCCTTAATGTTCGATAACTGCCTTCTCCTCTCGCATTCTAGCTATACTTATTTTAGTCTTATTAGGATATAAACTAATAATACGATTATTCTTAGCACTAATTCTTTCTATAAAAGAGAAGAAGCCGAACTAAATTCCGCCTAAATTTGCTCTAAACCCTGGGTAAACTTAACCCCTAGCAGCGTAATAGATTTTAATAGTTCGCGGTTATATCTTATATCGAATTCGCTAGCGATTTAATAAAAAGGCCAGGCTGCTAAGATTAAAGTTATCGATTATTCCTAGCCTAATTTTGCTTAAAGCTACCTCGAATAATATATACGAGGAGGCTATATTGCGTCTATTTACTAACTAGAGGCTGCGTTTAACCTATCTATTACTGCCTAGCAATACTAACCTACTAAGGAAGACTGCTAGAGGATTAATAAGCGGCTGCAATAGCAAAAGGATAATTAGCAGCACGGGTTAATATATATCCCCTTAGACTTTTTAGCACTTAAATTATTTATTTTTATAGACGGATTACTTATAAATAATAACGACTTATCCTTGCAGATTAGATATATTATTATCCTAGGCAATAAAAACAGGATAGCAAATAAATTCGTACTAAAAGGAAACGTTATCTATTAGAGTTCTATAAAATGCAAGAGGATTACCTAGAGTATCCTTGCCTTAGAAATATATAGCATATTATTAGGATTCGATATTAGGATCTCCCTAGTAATAATACTAAATTATATTATAGCCGAGCTAGGATTAGCCTAAGTTCCTATTATATTATGCATAGATTCTTTCTCGCTATACGAGTGCCTTATTAAGCTTAGAATAATAAAAGAGAAACGACTTATAATCGATATTATATCTATCCGAGAATTATATAAGAGGCAAGAGATCGATAAAATCTAATAGATCGTAGGAAAGGATAATCCCGCTAATACTATAATAAAAGCGACCCTAAATAAGACGCTAGAACGTCTTATAGATATAAATAAGGCTATTATCTTGCTAGAGGGATTTATAATAAGGAAGGAGGTAAACTAGTATAATATTAGTTCGAATCCGAACGAGATTCGATCCGATAAAAAAAGAACTGCTAGTATATATTCGTTAGAACTAGGAACTTAACTATAGAAGGCGGAATAACCTGTTTCCGTATAAGCCCCTTTCTCCTAACTAACTTAGCAATAGTTATAGTTATAATATACGCAAACCCCTTTCTGCTAGATATTCTATATTATCCTTATTATAGTGCATATTACCCCTTTCCGCATAAGTATCGTGCCCCTTTAGACAGGAGATAGGAGCATAATAAGGGCAGTATAGAAAGGAAAGTAGAATACCCCTAAACTTAGCACAATAAGCATACGAGATCGTAATAAGTTTATGCTAAGATCGTAGCAATAACGGTTTAAAGGAGAAAGGGGGCGGCTATATATTTAGATTATACGGAGTTTAGGATAATTGTGTATTACCTCTAGTTTAACCTAGATGCCTTTAAGATTATATATATATTTCGTCTTCCTCTCTAATAGAGGAAGAAAAGGGAGATAGATATAAGCAGATATTAATAGATTAAGGACCTAAGCTAACTTAAGCAGAGTCCTCTCTTGTGTTATACTAATATATGTTAATGCCCTACCTATAAAAATAAAGTCGAATAACGATTTATTAGGGTTAAAGATGCTATTTTTAAGGAATTCGAGGAATAGAAACATAGCAGTGCTGACAAATATTACCCTAATACCTATATTTTCGGATATTTAGCTATTCTTAAAGGATATCTAGAAAGGTGTTAGAACGCATATAAAGCTACTACTTATCTTTATTGCTTCGAGAATAATTGCGAATTCCATAAGGCCGAAAAAGAACAAAGGAAACACTTTCCGACTAAACCGCCTTATTATAACGACTACGGTTATATCGAAGAATCTTTCTTTATTAACAAAATTAAATTTATTCTAGATCGGGAAACCGATTTTAGAATCCTAAAGGAAGAACGAGGAGATAAATTTAACCTACAATCTCGAATCGTTAATAACTAGTTAGTAGAAATTAAGTACCGAATTAACGAAATAAGGGACGGCATTTTAGGAAACTCCCTGGATTCGGAACTCCCTACGGAAGAAAATAGCCCTACAAGGTGGGACTTTTTAACTAAGCCTGAAGAATATAGAAAAGACCTTAAAGCTAACAAAAAGCAGAAGGGAAAAGGCTTAGCCTCTATTTATCAAAAGGTTATACAAGCAGTAGATAAAAAGTTGACGAATTGGGAAGGTGATCACGTGATAGAGAAGAAGAAGAGGAATCACGTGATGGTCTGAAAGAGGAAATTGAAGAAGAATTGGAGGCAGGAGAGGTGTTTGTATTGAGAAGGTAAGAAAAGCTGATGCTAATAATTCTTCCAAGTAGGTGGGAAAACCCTCCTCCTTTTATAGACAATTTCTCAGGAATAAAGGTACTTCTCGAGATACTTCAAAGTTCCTACTTGTAGTACTCTGACGTACCTATACGTTACTACTTTCCCTTTGTTTTAAGGTATTTTCTTTCTTGAGATATTTAACTAAGAAGATCGGCGATTTAGAGGAAGACTTGTAGCGATCTGACCGATCGGATCAATCTAATCGATCGATCTGACCCGCTATAACCGCTATAACGTGCCCGCTATAGCCCCTGTAGGTACGTACCTACCCTACTATAAGCGCTTATGCTTAGGGGGGGGGTATAGGTACGAATTAGGCTGTATATGTTTTAAGTCTTTTTTGTAAGCTTATTTCTTATCCGTTTAAGATACAAAGATATGCATTTTAAAGCGTTTTAAAAGGGCTATAAAATAGTATAGGTCTTGTTTTAAAAAAGTACCTATTTATTAAGCTTTTTATAGCTGTATTTTTATATATACTCTTACAGCCTCCCTTAAAGTGTATATTATATATACTCTTTACTGTATTTTTATATCTTCTTTTATAAGTTAATTTTATATGTGGAAAAGTTAAAAAACCACGAGATAAGCAAAACCTAGTAGGAAAAAGCATATCTATAATATTTTATTTATCCTAGTAAAAAACCTTTAAGTAGGAAAAATACTTAAGATTATATATATATATTCTAGTAAAACCTTATATAAGGAAAAAATACTAGATTTATATAGAGGAAAAGTCTGAAAGCTTTATAAAGACTTGAAAAACCTCTATTATAATAAGAAATAGTTATTATCCTAATAAAAGGCGTCGGAATTTATGAAATTTACTAGCTTCTAGTTCTTTAGTAAATATATCAGCTATATTATCTTCGGACCTTATATAGTATATTTGTATTTTATTATTCCGTATATTATCCCTTGTAAAGAAATAAGCTAAGTCTATATGCTTTGTTCTTTTATAGAATTCAGGATTTTCTGCTAACTTAATAGCTGCCTGGTTATCTATTAAAATAGGAGGTATTATATCTATTGTTTTAATACTTAGCAGTTTGTTTATTGTTATAAAAAGCCTTTATATATATATAGCTTCTTTTGTAGCTTCTTTAAGGCCTATAAACTCTGCTTTACAAGTAGATAGGGCCGTAGATTTTTGTTTTTTACAACCCTAACTTATTAAGTTATTATATATATAAAAACAGTAGCCGGAAACAGATTTTCTATCTGTTAAATCAGAAGCCTAGCTTGCGTCTGTTAAACCTCTTATAAAGTTATTATTATACGGGATATTATAGTTATATGTAAGTTTTAAATCCGGGTATTTATTTAAATATTTCCAGATTGTATTTAAGGCTGCTATATAGGTTATATCTGGCTTAGAAGCAAATCTAGCACAGGAAATAACAGCGTAAAGTATATCAGGTCTTGTTTTTATAGCCGGATATAATAGGGAGCCTATTTCTTTTTAATATTGTAGAATAACATCTTTTCTAGGTTCTATAATAGCCTTTTTAAGCTTAATTCCTGGTTTCGAAGGTATTTCAGACATCCCTAAAGACTCTTTATTATATTCCTTTATCTTATTTCTTATATATTTTTCCTGAGATATATATAGTATCTTATTTGCTCTGTTTATAGATATATTCATACCTAGAAAGTCTTCTAAGTTTCCTAAGTCCTGCAGGGCTAGGTGTTTTCCTATTTAGCTAAATAGATTACTTATTATAGTATCCGTAGCACCTGTAACTAGGAAGTCATCCACGTAGATAGCTATAGCTATATATTTATTTTTATGTATAAAAACCCCTTCGTCTATAGGTAAGGCTTTAAAGCCTACCTTATCGAGAGTATTAGATAGGTAGTTATACTAGAGCTTAGGACTTTGTTTTAAGCCGTATAAAGCTTTCTTTAATTTTATTATTAGGTCTTTATTATGTTTATATAAAGGATATTGTTTATTATAGTATTGTTGTATAATATAGTCTTTATAACCTTCTGGAAATTTAACGTATATATCTGTATCTATATCTGCATGCACAAAGGCATTTTTTATATCGTATTGCCTAATAGGCCAGTTATTTTTAACTGCTATATTTAGAAGTATCCTAATAGATTCAGGTCTTGCAGTTGTAGAGAAGGTATCTATATAATCTAGTCCTTGTATTTAGTTAAAACCTTAAACAACGAATCTAGACTTATATTTTAATATATTATTGTTATTATCCTTTTTAATTTTATAGACCTAGCGGCTTCCTAGAGCCTCCCTGTCCCTTAGAAGGTCGGTTATTTCCCAGGTTTTTTGTCTTATTAATTCTTCTAATTCTAGAAGCATAGATTTATTCCATTCTTCAGCTTCTAAGCTTTTTATAGCCTGTTTATAATTTTTAGGCTCTAAAGGATCTGTATTTTCCAGTATATGTAGTATTAATTCTGGATTTGTATGTATTATAGTATTTATTTCGGGGTATTCTGTATATTCGTTATAAAACTCTGCCGGCTTTCTAGGTATTTGTATTTCGACTTAAGTTTGTAGATCCTTATCTTTATTATTATTATTATAAGAGTCTTTATTATTAATATTATTATTATTATTATTATTATTATTAATAGGTTCTTTTATACTTTGTTCTGGTATTTTATTAATAGAAGGCATAGTATTAAAGTCTAAGTCTTTATAGTTATTATTATTTATAAAGTTATTCTCTAGAATAGTAATATCTCAAGAAATAACAACTTTCCTTCTAGAAAAGTCCCAGATTTTATAAGCGTTTTCAGAGTAACCTATTATAATACCTTTAAAAGCTCGAGTTTTAAGCTTATCTATAGGTAACTTATTTTTATAGTATATTATACTGCCGAATACTTTTATATTATCTAACTTAGAGAGTAGTATAGGTTTATTATATCTCTTTTCTAAAGGACTACAGCCTAAAGAGGTATAATAAGACCTATTATATATATATACGGCAGCTAAAACAGCTTCCCCCTAAAGGTATTTAGGTAGGTTTGCTGTATATAGAATAGCCCGTGCCTTATTTAGTATAGTACGGTTTATACGTTCTATTCGGCCGTTAGGTTCAGGGGTATTTTCAGGACTTGTATTATATTTTATACCGTTTTTAATACAGTAATCTCTTATAGGGTATATAAATTCCTTAGCATTATCTAAAAAGACTTCTTTAATAGTAATCTTATCTGTATTATTTTCTAATAAGGCCTTAACCTCTAGAAATTTATTATATGCTTCGGATTTTTCTTTTAAGAGATATATATATAATTCCCTACTATATACGTCTATAAACGTAATAAAGTACTTATATTTATTATACGTAGGAGTGCTTATAGGTCCCCAGATATCTAGAACGATTTTATCGAGGTATTTATAGTCCTTTTTAACGGCTTCTTTATTTATTTTATTTGTAGCTTTCGCTTTTATACATATTTTACAATAGATAACCTTATCTTTATCTTCTTTGCTAATAATAGCTTTGTTATTATAACGTTTTATTGTTTTTATTAAAGAACGTAAGGATAGATATCCTAGACGAAGATGCCAAAGGTATATATCTATTTTATCCTTATTCTTTTGTTTTCTATCTAAAATAAACGTTGCATTATTAATAGGATTATTAGGTATATTTTCAGGAATATTAAACCTAACCTTTTTACCTATTTGTATAGAGAGAGGTATATAGTATAATCCTCCCTTTATTATAGCCTGAACAAGAGGTTTATATAAAGGATTATGCAAAGAAAGGGTATTATCTTTTATTATAGTAATAACGTTCTTAAGGCAGGACTGACTTATTATATTTACACCTAATTTAGGTATAAATAAGCAGTTCTTTAGTATAGATTTCTTATCTAGGGTAGGAAATTTAAAAATAACGTCTCTAGACCTATAAACGTTTATATAAGATGCTTTTCCCCAGTTAACTCTAGTATTTATAGTTTTATAATTAGATAATAATTTTTTATCTGCTACTATATGCCTTATAGCAGCAGTATCGTGTATAAAATATATATATTTTGTATTATCTAAAGAGCTATTTATATGTAAAGACTGTTGTTATTTTATTATACGTTGTATAGCACTATATAAGTCTTTTAAAGCTCCTGTTAAATTATTAGAGTTGTTTATAGCATTATGTGTTATATTATAGCATACCTCTGGATCAGAATTTTCCCCAGCCTCAGATTCAGTGTCTATTTTTCCTGGCGTAGGAGCGGAAGGAAGGTCCGGAATATCTATTTCCATAGGAGCCGTATCGATATCAGTTGTAATAAAAATTTTCTTAGGCTTATCCTCTTCTATAGCCTTTATATCGGAGGAGCCGAAGGTTTACTGGCTCTTGCGAAGGCCCCTTTTTATAGGTTTTTTCGATATTTTATTATCTTTAGCCTTAAAGCCTTTTAGTGCCTTTTCCGGGTGCAGGAAATAGCAGTCTTTATCGAAGTGCCTAGGGAGTTTGCAGTAGGCATATTTTAACGCCTTTTTAGCCTTCTTCCAGGGCTTCTTAGAAGGGGTATAGAAGGCTTTTTCCCCTTCTGGGTTATTAGACTTATAGCGCTTTGCCTTATCTAATATACTAGCAAAGAGCTTCCCTAGGTTATACGTACCCTCGTTATTCCGTAGGTCCTGCGTTATATGCGTTATAAAGCCTTCGAAGGGCTCTAAGAGGTTATTTAGGACCCACGTTATAAGGACTATTTCAGGGATTATTATCTCCCTGGCCTTTAGCTCTTCCTGGATCGCCTTACAGCGATTTAGGTAGTCTTCTATATTATAGGGCGTAGCCCTGCCTATTTCTAGCAGCTCCTTAGTTAAAAGGAAGTTACTTATTAAAGAAACGGGGTTATAAAGGTCCTTGAGTTTATCCCAGGCCTCTTTTGCAGAGCGTAGGTATATTATCTGGGTTAAAGGCCCGTCTTCTAGCTGTAGCCTTATAAGGGCCAGAGCGTCTTCTGATTTATTATAGGCTATAGTGCCCAAGGCCCCCTGCAATTTCTCCCTAATAAGAAGGGAATCTATTCGCAGTGCCTAATAGGTATAATTGCCCGAGCCTGAAAGCTTGGCAAAAGAGTATTTCTCGACGTTGCCTATTGTAGCCGAAAGAGGAAATTTTGTAGGGAAAAGTGGGTCTGTTTGCTAAAAAGCGTCGGAAGAGACGGTCCGAATGAGGTAATTTGTAGGGCGAAAGGTGAAGAGGAAGGCGGTAAAAAAGAGGTTAAAAGTGTAAAGGTATCCCGAGTCAGAGAGCTGAACCTGGGCTTATAACCTCAAAAGGTTATACAAGCAGTAGATGAAAAGTTGACGAATCGGGAAGGTGATCACGTGATAGAGAAGAAGAAGAGAAATCACGTAATAGTCTGAAAGAGGAAATTAAAGAAGAATTGGAGGCAGGAGAGGTGTTTGTATTGAGAAGGTGAGAAAAGCTGATGCTAATAATTCTTCTAAGTAGGTGGGAAAACCCTCCTCCTTTTATAGACAATTTCTCAGAAATAAAGGTACTTCTCGAGATACTTCAAAGTTCCTACTTGTAGTACTCTGACGTACCTATACGTCACTACTTTCCCTTTGTTTTGAGGTATTTTCTTTCTTGAGATATTTAACTAAGAAGATCGGCGATTTAGAGGAAGACTTGTAGCGATCTAACCGATCGGATTAATCTAATCGATCGATCTGACCCGCTATAACCGCTATAACGTGCCCGCTATAGCCCCTGTAGGTACGTACCTACCCCACTATAAGCGCTTATGCTTAGGGGGGGGGTATAGGTACGAATTAGGCTGTATATGTTTCAAGTCTTTTTTGTAAGCTTATTTCTTATCCGTTTAAGATATAAAGATATGCATTTTAAAGCGTTTTAAAAGAGCTATAAAATAGTATAGGTCTTGTTTTATAAAAGTACCTATTTATTAAGATTTTTATAGCTGTATTTTTATATATACTCTTACAATTTAAGAAGGGTAAATAGAGGTAGATTTAGTACGAAAAAGGAATGCCTTACGAATTTAGGAAAGGAAATAGAAAGGCGTTATATATTTAACTATCCTAAATTGCAAATTAACTCTATTATAATCCAAAGTAATAATAAGAGAATTCCTATTTTAAGATTAACCTTTACACTTAAGTATAAAGGAAAAATAGTTATAGCCTTTATAGATAGCGGAGCCGCTAGTAATTATATTTCACCTATAGCCGATAAACGTCTAAACTTACGCTATAAAACAAAGAAAACGCCTAATATAGTAAGGAATGCCGAAGGATTTAACTTCCGGTTTAATAAGGGTTTAATTTTATACGAAACTAATTACTTTAAATTTAAAATAGGACCTTATACCTTAACCGACACTTTCGATATCTTTAAAATAGCAGACTACAATATAATTTTAGGTTACCCTTTTCTTTATAAATATAATCCGCAAATTAACTGGAAAACAGGCCAAGTTAGGTTTATAGACGATTACTTAATATCTAGTGCTTCTAGTAGTTCTACTAGCAGTAATAATCGAACGGGGTTTAGAAGAAATAATAAGAAACCTAGACGGTATAATTATAGGAACAGTAAGAAGCTTACCTATAAGATTTCTAAACATACTAATAGAAGCGAGTCGAGTGTAAAAACCAAGCGATCTAGATTTGCAAATAACGATTACTATAGAAATAGACGATCGAATAATAGTAATTATAATAATAGGAAACAACCTAATTATAATTATAGAAGAAGATATAAAAATAAAGTTAATCCTAGATTTAATAACGCACTAGGAACGCTTTATAAAGGATTTAACTCGAGAAATTTTAAAGAGGCTAGACGCCCTAACAATTTACAAGGTTCGATACAGAGTTCTAAAGAAGGAAAGAAAAATAAAGAGAATAAGTTCTTTAGACGTAATAGCAACCAGAAGTTCGCTATTAGAGATAGGTATAATTATTATAAGCAAGAACCTTATAATAAGACTAGAACGACAAGTAATATACCTAATAATATTCCTTATACTACTTTAGCTGCTATTTCTAAAGTGAGTTATAAAAAAGAACTAGCATCTTATATAGAAGAATAGCTAGAACGCTATAAATTAATACCGAAGGAAATTCTAGAAAGATATTTAGATATATTTAAGGAACTACCGGATAATACTTTACCGAAAAGAAGTATTTGGAATTACGAGATTAAATTACGACCTGATTCGGAACCTAGATTTGGACGAATTTATAATAGTAACGAAAAACAACTAAAAGTACTAAAAGAATATCTAGACGAACAATTAAGGAAAGGCTATATACGACCTTCTAAAAGCCCTTATAGAGCACCTGTTACTTTTGCTAGAAAATTAGGAGACGAAAAAGATAAAAAAAGACTAGTTATAGACTATCGAAAGTTAAATAACGATACTATTAAAGATAGAACACCTATACCGCTAATTATCGAGCTAAAAGATAGACTAAGTTAAAAACAGTATTTTATAAAATTAGATCTAAAATTAGCTTATTACTAGATCCGGATAGCAGAAGGAGACGAATTTAAAACAGCTTTTAGAACTAGATACGGAAGTTACGAATACTTAGTATTACCCTTAGGACTTTGTAATAGCCCTGCAACTTTCCAGAAACGTATAAATTATATCTTAAAAGATTACTTAGATATATTTACGACAGCCTATTTAGACGATATAATTATATTCTCGGATACCCTAGAGGAATATAAAAAACATATACAACAAGTATTAGAAGCGTTACGGGAAGCCGAATTATATATAAATCCTAAGAAGTGCGAATTCTATTCGAAAGAAGTAAAATTTCTAGGTACTATAATAACTCCCTACAGTATTAAAATAGACCCTACGAAATTAGAACCTCTTAAAGACTAGCCTATACCGAAATTAATAAAAAATATACAATAGTTTATAGGATATTGTAATTATTATAGGAGATTTATAAATAATTTCTCTAGTATAATAATTCCTATTTTAACAGTTATGAAATTAGCTAAGAAGGAACCTTTTAAGTAGACTAAAGAAGCTAATAAAGCTTTTAATTCCCTTAAAGAAAAGCTACTTTTAGCACCTATTCTGTTAGCCTATAATTCGAAACAGCCTTTAATTCTAGAAACCGATGCATCTAATTACGCAATAGGAGCCCAATTAAGTCAAGAAGATAACGATAAAATACTCCACCCTATAGCATTTTATTTAAAAAAGCTAGTAGATTCGGAGATAAATTATCCTATCTACGATAAAAAATTCCTAGCTATAATTAAAGCTATTAAAGAATTTAAACATTATATACTAGGAAACGATTTTAAGTTAAAGATTTATACTAACTATAAAAATATAAGCTATTTTAGCACTAGTTAAACGCTAAATAGTAGACAAATTAAGTAGGCTAAATTCCTTACCAACTATAATTACGAAATAATACATAAAAAAGGTAGTGAGAATAAAAGAGCCGATATTATAAGTAGACGACCTGATTTAGATACTGGTATAATACCTATAACGACTAATTTCCTCAAGACAAATTAATACGGAAACTTAGAACAGAATACTTTAAATGCGATATTTAAAGTAGAAGCCGATAATTCTATACTAGAATTAATTAAACAAGCTTATAAAAATACTAATTTTAAAGCTTACAAAGATATTAAATAGATAGATAACTTAGCTTATTTTAAAGAAAAGCTATTTATTCCACTGTCTATAGTAGAAACTATAGTTAAGGATTTTTACGAATTACCTATTCATGGCTACTAAGGAGTACAAAAGACTTATAATAGGATAAAAGCCTATTATAATACAAAAAACCTTAAAAAGATAGTAATTAACGTTATTAGAAACTGTAATATTTGTAAAAAATCTAAAGCATCTAGACATAAACCTTACGGATTACTACAACTTATAACAGTTACTAATATCCTATAGGAAAACATAGCTATGGATTTTATAGTTGATTTACCTAGATCGATAGACCCTATAACAAATACCGAATATAACTCTATTTTAGTTATAACCGATAGATTAACTAAATACGGCTATTTTATACCTACTAAAAAGGCTTTATCTGCTGAGAATTTAAGCTATTTATTCCTAAGAAAAATAGTAGCAGATAGAGGACTACCTAAAATTATTATAAGCAATAGAGATCCTAAATTTACTTCTAAATTTTGGACTAGTCTTATAGCTAGATTAGGAACTAAGCATAAATTAAGCACCGCTTTCCACCTAGAAACAGACGGAGCTACGGAAAGACTTAATCAGACTTTAAAACAATATCTTAAAGCCTATATTAATTACGAACAAGATAATTGGGTAATTAACCTACCTATAGCCCAATTAGCCTATAATACTGCAGAATTGGAATCTATAAAAACAACACCTGCTATAGCGAATTATGGATTTAACCCTAAAGCCTATAGATTAGGTCTATTAGATAAAACTAATAACGAAAAAGCTATTCTAAATACGGAACAGCTACGATCTTTACAATCTTTTATAAAATCAGAATTAGATTTTATATTAGATCGGATGTGTTTTTATTATAATAAAAATCGACAAAAGGAACTTATATTTAATAAAAACGATAAAGTTTACTTATTAAGGAAAAATATTAAAACAAAACGGCCAAATTAATCCTTAGAATTTAAGAAATTAGGACCTTTCCTAATAGAAGAAAAGCTTAGTAATTTAAATTATAAGCTTAAATTACCTAAAGGAATGTATATATATCCTGTATTCCATATTTCACTCTTAGAAAAGGCACCGAAAAACGCTAAATTAGAAGAAAATATCGAAACTATAGTCTTAGAAGGAGAATACGAACCTAAAGCTATAATCGATAAAAAGATAGAAGAAGGCGTAGCCTATTACCTTATAAAATAGAAGGGATATTCCTCTGAAGAAAACACCTAGGAGCCTGCTAAACACCTAACTAAAGCTCCTAAACTTATTAAAAAATACAATAAAGAATACCGCTTTTAATAAGATGTTTTTACGGTTAAAAACCTTAGAAAGGGGAACGTACAAATAATATAATCCTTTAGAGGCCCTATTAATTTTTTTACTTATAAGTTTTTTCGAAATACTTTTTCTTTTCTTATAAGACTAAGAAGTTAATAAGGTGTTAACAACCTAACTATTATTTATACCCTATATTATTCTTTTTATAGTTAAGTTTATAAGGTTATAAACTATAGAAAGGGGAACGTGTAATAACCTAGGATATAAATACTAGTTAAAAGTACTATTTTATTAGATAAGCTGCTTACTAAACCGCTTAGTAAGATATCTTATATAATACTATTAAGTAATAGGATATCTATACTTAAGTTCCAGCTAAACTTCGGATACTAAGATAAAGAATAACGAATAAGATTCTTAGGATAAGAATAACGAATAAGAGTCTTAGGATAAGAATAACAAATAGGAATCTTAGGATAAGAAGACGGCTAGAGAAGGCTAGCAACGGACAATGCATTGTAAGTCACACAGTAAATCATACAGTACAGTACTGTGTGAGTCATAGCGTAGAATGTGACGGAAGACAATAGAATAAGACAAAGCTATTCTATTCGCTAGAACTTAGTATGGATTTAAAATCAGAATGTAACGGAATGTAATAGAATATAACAAAGCTATTCTATTCGCTAGTAGATTTAAAATTAAAGGTTCTATAGGATTCCATAGGTTTCTACGTAGCTTATATAAGTAGATAGTTTTCTTAGGGAAGAAAAAGTATATAAGGAAGTCTTCCTTCCCTCGAAGGACCTTCCCTCTTCTTCTTTCTTCTCTAAGCTTTTAATCCAAACACACTTGCACCTAAAAGCCTACTCTCTCTATACCTACCTCTGCCTTATAGGATATTCGTAATTAGGAAGTCTACCTATAACGTGCTTTATAACTTTCCTCTCTTACTTATTAGCCTAGCTAAAGAAAGTAAGTAAAACCTTTATCCTTTTACTACCCCCTTCCTCTTATCTTTAGAAGCTTAGATTAAAGGCTATCGGGTAATAATCGGATAATTACGAATACCGTATCTAAGGGTACGGTTCGTAACAGTATGCTTTATACTGCTATCTATTTATAGGTAATAGGAAGTAAATAAGAGCTACTAGACCCTAATAAGATAGTAGAGTTTAGACTAGAAACTCCTAGTCTAATTCGAACTATAATCTAAGATTAACTGCGTAGGGAAGCTATAGAAGCGCTACTAAGTAGAAATAAAATAACGCGTATAAGCTTTAGCGTCTATAGATATTATAGCTTTAAGCTAAATATACTTAGAAAGCTAGTCTATAATAACTATAAGAAAATATAGGGAGTTAAGAGAGTTAGCTAGGAGGTTAGTTATAAAATTAATTAAGATTATAAACTAGAAATAATTAGTAATTAGGAAGGGTTAAAGAAAGCCTTAATAATAGCAATAGTAGAGGTAATCCTTATAGTAATAATAATTGCGTATAAAACGCATAATATCCTTAGATATCCCCTCCTAGTAAAAGTTATATTAGAGGAGTTAAAATATAATATTCTTCCTAGGGTAGCTAGTAAGAGGCAAGTCGTAAACGCGCTAGATTAAGGACGTAGTAAGAAGTTCCTAGCAGGGGACATAGAGATAGCTATAGAATTATAAGAAACTAGTAGTAGAGATAGTATAATCTGCTACCTATTTATAGGTATAGGCCTTAAAGGGAAACTTCCTTACTACTAAGCGTAATATATTAAGGCAGATAGTATAAAACGGGTTATATTATAAAGCAGAACGCTATAACTCCTATAAGTATGCGTTAGGGAAAGGTATAGGGGAATTAGTAATATTAAGGGGAGGAATAGAAGCTACTAATAGGGAGGGAGGATAGTCTAGCAAGGAGTCTATTATAGGAGGCAGAGAAGGAACCCTAGACGCAGGCTAGTAAAAAATACGCGCCTGCTAATAGGGAACGCTCGCCTATAGCAGAGCTATCTAAAAAGCACGAATCGAGAAAGGCTATATAATTTAGCTAAAATAAAAGGGCGTATTATAATACTCCTAATTATATTAGGAAAGAGTATTAAGACGCGCTGCTTATAAGCTAGGGCAGTAATAAAGGTAAAAGTTAAATAAAGATAACGTTTTAGCCTACTACGCCTAACGTTCTAATATCCCCTTAGGGGTAGTAAAGTACTTAAGGGCTTTATAGTCCGTAAGGATTATAAAAGGCTTAGCTATACTATGCAGCTTAGCTAACTAGGCCTTAAGGCAGGCAATAATAGTAAGGAGCTCTTTATTATAGATAGTATAATTCCTCTCTATAGGTTAAAGCTTCTAGGAAAAGTACGTAATAAGGCAGAGGATTTTATCCTTCCCTATTTGCAATAAGCAGCTACTAAGTGCCTTACTAGAGCAGTCCGTTTTAATAACTATTAGCTAGCAGGGATCCTACTATGCTAAGATAGGATAAGTAATAAATACGGCCTTAAGATAGTTAAAGGCTGCCTAGCACTTAGCTATCTACTAGAAGGGCATACTATAACGAGTTAGATTAATAAAAGGGGCTATAATATATAAGAAGCGAGGGATAAAGTCGTAATAGAAGTTCGCAAAGCTAAGAAAACTGCGGATACCTTAAATATAGGAAGGCGCCTCCTAGTTACGTATTATAGCTATTTTATCTAAGTTAGGATATATCTTATAGCTAGTATATATAATAAATCCTAGGTACTTAACCTCTTTAACTATAAAAGCATACTTATCGATATCTAGAAATAAACCTGTAGCCTATAACTTATCTATAATAGCCTAGACCTTACCCTAGTAATTAGTACGCAATCCCCTAGAATAGATTAAAATATTATTAAGGTACGCTATAATAAAATCGCCTAGGGATATACCTAACGCGTTATTAATATATTGCTAAAAAAAAGCAAGCGCTCTAGCAAAGCTAAAAGGGCAAATAAGCTACTTAAAAAGCCTAAACTAGGTATAAAACGCAGTTAAATATTTATTACCCTTTATAATATATAGCTTATAAAAAGCAGTATAGATATCTAACTTTATAAACTAATAGGCGCTAGAAAGGCTGCGTAATATCTCCTTAATTAAGGGAAGCAGGTAGTAGTCCTGCTCTATAACTTAGTTTAAAGCATAATAATTAATATAAAAACGCTAGCTACCCCTAGGCTTTTTAGCAAGAAGGATAGGAGCAGCCGCTAATAATAAGCTTATATAAATCTACCCTTTATCTATTAGGTTAGTAATTTGCTAGCAAACCTCGAGAAGGTATTCCTATTGTGTGTTCGTTAGAACTAGGAACTTAACTACGGAAGGCGGAATAACCTGTTTCCGCATAAGCCCCTTTCTCCTAACTAACTCGGCGATAGTTATAGTTACGATGCACGCAAACCCCTTTCTGCTAGATATTTAATATTGTCCCTATTATAGTGCATATTACCCCTTTCCGTATAAGTATCGTGCTCCTTTAGATAGGAGACAGGAGTATAATAGGGGCAGTATAGAAAGGGAGGTAGATTACCCCTAAACTTAGCACGATAAGCATATAATATCGTAATAAGTTTATGCTAAAATCGTAGCAATACTAGTTTAAAGGAGAAAGGGGGCGGCTATATATTTAGATTATACGGAGTTTAGGATAATTATATATTACCTCTAGTTTAACTTAGATGCTTTTAAGACTTTATATATATTTTGTCTTCCTCTCTAATAGAGGAAGAGGAGAGATAGATATAAGCAGATATTAATAGATTAAGGACCCGAGCTAACTTAAGCAGAGTCCTCTCTTATATTATACTAATATATATTAATACCCTACCTATACTAATTAGTATTACTATTAGCTGTTAATATAAGTCCTATATCCGATAATATATAGATTAGCTAGACTAGGTTGCCTATTTCTAAGCCGAGAAAGCTAATAGACCTTTTAGATACGAATAGACTCCTAGAATGCGCGGTTTTAACTATCTAGGAACTTGCGGCTATATTAACTATTCGGAGGAGCAATATCGAGACTAAGGAGGAACAGACTCTTATAGCCTGCAGTTTTAATCCCTTAGAGATCTATCTCGATACTAGATAAAGATACCCGTAAAATCGATACGAATTCTCGTCGATAATAACTAGGATATTAGCAGAAATTACTATAAAAGGTAATTAATAATAACCTTAGAATACTAAGTTCGCTTAGGAGATTGTATAGATTAACCTCTAAGATCTCGCAAGAAAGACTAAAAACGCCTTAATTAAACGAATCGAAAACTAGGATAAACCCGTCCCGAATTTATACTAAGATCCGACTAATATCGAACTCTAGATCTTGCATTTTATAAAGTTATCTAGGAGCTCTAGTACTTTTCTCCTTAAGGATTTTTAGGATGCCTTCGAAAGCTAGGACGAAAATATCTAGGAATTAGCAGATCCTAGAGTAACGAAATTGCTAAAAAGTTTCCTTCGAGGAAGAGGGTTCTTTCTAGGACCTAGAAATGCACGAATAGGACCCCTTTTTATATAGATTCTTAACTAGGAATAACTCGAGCAATAGCCGCTTTTAATATATTAATAGGCGTAATTCGAAGAAAGCACCCGACTGCCTTACTATGCCCTTCTATAGGAGATGCAATAACCTCTAACTAGAAACTTACCGAATTCGAATCTATCCCTATTACTAACTAGAGGGCAAATACTACTAATTCGGAACCCTTTACTACTGCGTCTAAGAGAACCTTTACCTATTCCCTAAACAAACCCCTAGATAATTCTATCTGCAGAACCTATAATAGATAAGGATATTCCCTAAGGACGAACTTAATATCTAACGATATATCGATTCTAAAACCTACTTGTGCAAGATATAACCCTTCTAGAATATAACTAGAACGATATACGAACTCTATAGGAAATCGCTTCGAGTTCGATCTAACTTTAGGAAAAGTCTAAATCGATCCTATTTAAATTTTATATTAAGTTACCCCCGAAATCGACTCCTAACTTGCCTATCGATAACGATATTATAACTAAATTTACTAAAGTCTAGGATAAGATAAAGAACTTTATAGGGAAACTATATAATTTGCTTAATAATATTATCCGTTTGTTTTTTAACGTTTGTTTTTCCTTAAAGATTGCCCCTAGATACTTTTATTTAATTTTCCCTTATATTTAGACTAGTCGTGCATAGCAGTACTTTATAGATTATATTAAATAGTATAATACTTTCGAGACGCAATATAACTAACTTAAGAAGCACTTCGAGTCGGATATTAATTACGTATACTATTTTACCGACTAGATATCGACTATATTTTAATCTATTCGCAGGATGCATTTAGAACTATCCTTGCACGAAGTTCTCTAGAAATTATTTAATAAACTAGAGTTATATTAATAAGCCCTTAGAAAGGGATATAAAGGAGATACTCCTTTGCGCACGATACTTATTAATATATGCTAAGGAGTACTAGAACTTAAGTTTGCGTTATTCCGACTAGCTAAAGATATTAAGAACTTATAAGCAGATTTGCAATCTATACTAGAAATATTAATTGCAAAGAATAAAGCTAAATAGATATTATAATAAAGCGCAATTTATTATCTAGACTATAGATATTAGAATAATATATAAAATTAGTTAGAAGATAGTTCGAGAATAACCTAAGTCCGATCCGATTTTAGACTAAATAAGAACTAGACTCGGAAGTATTTTATATATAGCAAGGTTAGTTGCTAGTCGACTAAATACCCGCCTAAAGAATAAAAGCAGGCGAAGACCTTATATATAGCATACTGCGAATTTTTAGATAATAGCCCTTAGGATTTCGCAGCCTATATTATAGTATTCGAAGGACTTAAGATATATAATAAAGAATAGCATGCGATTAATAATAACCCTAAGGATATCTTAAGGCAATAGGAAGCCTCTTAGTTTCTTTTTACGTTAGCATTTATACACCTTCTTACTAGATGCGACCCGATATTAGACGTAATAGAACCCGTGCTAGCTTTACAATTCTTTCTCGAAGATCGATATTCCTAATAGTCTTTTTAAGGAATTATAATCGATACTAATGCTGTATAGATTTCAACTGCTAGACGAAATTAGGTCGAAGCCCTATAGAAAATAATACTATATCTTATAGTTAACGAAGCATCTACTAGCACTAATTCTATTAAATTCGGCGAAGGATAAAGTATACTTATACTTAGTAATATAACTGTTAAAACCCTATTTGGAAATATTACCTTTTACGTTCTTACTTTGCCTACCCTTTTTCTTCTTTCTTTAGCAGATATAGATCGCTTAAAGATTTTCTTCCGGAATATAATAAATAAGCTTATTAGCTAGGATAAAGTACTGCTAGTCGTTCGCAAATAGGGTTACCCTTAGTTCTTCCTTTAACTAGAAGACGCCGCGATTTCGTTCCTAACTAAGTCCGAAATTAGGACGATTTACTGCTAATTTAAACACCCTGCAGCGCGACGATTATACTAACTTCTATCTAGAGCCGGATATAAAACGCTAATAACTACTCTCGAGAGCATCTCGAAGTTCTGCCGATATTATTAGTTGCATAGCAAGGCACCTAGCCGATTTAAGTTTACGCTTTATAACGATAAAGAGTTTAATTTCGAAATTATTATAGATATTATATACCTAAGTAGAAAACTAGTTCTTTACGTTATTAACGCTATAATATCTTTTTAGGCCGCCCGATTCCTGCGATTAATATCTACTAAAGATACCTAGGAAGCTTTAAGAACGATATAAATCGATACGTACTTAGGACCCCTGGATTCGTTACGATATAATGCAGGAACGAACTTTTTATCTAAGGAATTCTAGAATAAATCCAGATAAATAGGAATTACCTGCTAGTAAGTACTAGTAGAAGCATATTAGTCCGTAGGGAAAGTCGAAAGATACTATGCCCCCCTCCGCCAGGCATATAAAATCCTTAGCAATAAAATCGGAGCAATAATAGGACGAGATTCTATTCTCTAGATAGCAGTTAAAGCTATAAATAATACTGCTAGCCTGGATAGATTAGTCCTAACCCTGCTTGTTTTTAGTGCATATCTAAGGATTACTTAGGATTTACTACTATCGAAAACTACGCGAGAACGGGCAAAAGCCGTTTAGAAAGCTATAACGACTCTTTATAAACTTATAGTATCTCGATAACTAAAAGAAGCGCTATCTACTAGAAACGGCCCCGATACTATAACGCTCTTTTAACTGCTATTGCAAAGCTAGGTTAAGGTCTAGAGAGAAAAGGACGGCTAGACTAGTCTTTTTACCCTTAAGGCTATCGATAGCCACGATATTACGATCCGGTCCCCGACTAGTCTCTAGGTATTTCGGTTAATATATATACAGCCTTATTTTTTAGATAATCCCTAACTAAAGGCTGCCTAGGAATAGGATAAAAACAACCCGGAAACTGCCCGAAAATAGACCCGGTCCTTATAGCGTTTAGAAGTTCACCTGCTAAGGTTACTAAAGACTTCGACCTAATTTATATCCAAGAAAGAATAGGACGACTTTGCGCTCTCTCTTTGTTTTTGCGCTAAAGGCAGGATTATAACCCCTAGACCCCTGTTTAAAGCATTAGACTAAAAGGAGATTATAGACCTTATAGGCCGAGGTGTTTTCTCTTTTAAATAGTTCGATCCCGCTTAGCATAAAGGAGTTCGGATTTTTTATACTAGGCTTATCCAAGAAGTCAAGGATAAAACGACTAATTACCCGTATAAAAAATCACGACTAATTATTACGGGATATAATAATAACGGAAAGAAGGAAATCCTAACCTAATCTCCTATAATCTAGAGGGTTAGCTAATAGCTGCTTTTAGCTCTAGCCCTAATATATATTACTTAGGGGATAAAGTTATGCCTTTGCGATATTACCTAGGCTTACCCGTAATCCTAATTAATACTAGTACGAACTATATTTGCAAGCCTTCTAAAGGAACTCTAGGATAAGTACCCTTCTTAGACGATTATCCGAGTTATTAAGCTATTATATAGTATTACTAAGTCCGGTGTTTATTAGTTCCGCACTTATTTCGAGTATTATATTTAACGACTTTATATGCAGCCCTCTACGTTTAATAACTGCCTTCTCCTCTTATATTCTAGCCGTACTTATTTTAGTCTTATTAGGATGCAAACTAATAATACGATTATTCTTAGCACTAATTCTTTCTGCAAATAAGAAGAGGCCGAGCTAAATTCCGCCTAAATTCGCTTGAAACCCCGGGTAAACTTAACCCCTAGCAGCATAACGGATTTTAATAGTTCGCGGCTATATCTTATATCGAGTTCGCTAGCGATTTAATAAAAGGGCTAAGCTGCTAAGATTAAAGTTATCGATTATTCCCGGCCTGATTTTGCTTAAAGCTACCTTAAATAATATGCGCGAGGAGGCTATATTGCGTCTATTTGCTAACTAAAGGCTGCGTTCGACCTGTCTATTACTGCCTAGCAATACTAACCTACTAAGGAAGACTGCCGGAGGATTAATAAACAGCTGTAATAGCAAAAGGATAATTAATAGCGTAGATTAATATATATCCCCCTTAACCTTTTAGCACTTAAATTATTTATTTTTATAGATAGATTACTTGCAAATAATAACGACTTATCCTTGCAGATTAGATATATTATTATCCTAGGCAATAAAGATAGGATAGTAAATAAATTTATACTAAAAGGAAACGTTATCTATTAGAGTTCTACGAAATATAAGAGGATTACCTAGAGTATCCTCGCCTTAGAAATATATAGTATATTATTAGGATTCGATATTAGGATCTCCCTAGCAATAATACTAAATCGCATTATAGCTAAGCTAGGATTAGCCCGAGTTCCTATTATATTATGTACGGATTCTTTCTCGCTATATAAATGCCTCGTTAAGCTTAGAATAATAAAAGAGAAACGACTTATAATCGATATTATATCTATCTAAGAATTATATAAGGGGCGAGAGATCGATAAAATCCGATAGATTGCGGGAAAGGATAATCCCGCTAACGCTATAATAAAAGCGACCCTAAATAAGATACTAGAACGTCTTATAGATACAAATAAGGCTACTATCTTGCTAGAGGGATTTATAACAAGGAAGGAGGTAAACTAGTATAATATTAGTTCGAATCCGAATAAGATTCGATCCAATAAAGAAAGAACTGCTAGTATATATTCGTTAGAACTAGGAACTTAACTACGGAAGGCGGAACAACCTATTTCCGCATAAGCCCCTTTCTCCTAACTAACTCGGCGATAATTATAGTTACGATGCACGCAAACCCCTTTCTGCTAGATATTTAATATTATCCCTATTATAGTGCATATTACCCCTTTCCGCATAAGTATCGTGCTCCTTTAGATAGGAGATAGGAGCATAATAGGGGCAGTATAGAAGGGGAGGTAGATTACCCCTAAACTTAGTATAATAAGTATACGATATTGTAATAAGTTTATGCTAAGATCGTAGTAATGCTAGTTTAAAGGAGAAAGGGGGCGGCTATGTATTTAGATTATACGGAGTTTAGGATAATTGTGTATTACCTCTAGTTTAACCTAGATGCCTTTAAGACTTTATATATATTTCGTCTTCCTCTCTAATAGAGGAAGAGGAGAGATAGATATAAGCAGATATTAATAGATTAAGGACCCGAGCTAACTTAAGCAGAGTCCTCTCTTGTGTTATACTAACATATGTTAATGCCCTACCTATACCTATAGTATATTATATAAAGGGCCCTATAGGAGAGCAGGTAAGGAACTATCTAGGTTATAACGCAGGCAAATATAGTAATCCTAGCTGCTATAATAAGGTAGCAGGGCGCTAGCCTTCTCCTTGCTAAAAAGGTTAGTAAAGTTAGAGACCTTAGATAAAAGGGAAATTGCAAGGGGCGCTTTAGGAGTAGGAATAATATAGAGCGCTAATAATATCTTACGCAAGCTAGTCGCAAGGAACTAGAAACCTTTAGGATAATAGGTCTCCTAGCAAATAAGGCTAGTAAAGGCAGAACCTATAATAGCGACTATAGGGTTAGAAACCTAGTAGGCAGCGCTGCTATAAATAACTAGGTCGTTTATAAAATAGATAATTAACTTGCGCTAGCTAGCGCGGACTAATACGTTATAATATATAAGCTATAGGGTGCTAAAAATAAATTCCTATATTAGCCTAGGAATTAGGTACGCAATAATAAGTATAAGCTACCTATTAATATTAGCAATAAAACGCATAATATCCTAAATTAATAACGTCTCCTTAAAATAACTATTCTAATCTCGACTAATTAATATAGCTATCCGGACTATACGCAGCTAGGGAAGATATACTTGCTTAAGCTAGTAATATTAAACTAGCGATTCGCTTATAGTAGTATAGTAATTATAGCTATAGTCTGCCTACGCGTTAATAAAGATAGTAGAGTTTATAAGTATAGGAAAAAAAAAGAGTATAGTATTTATATCCCTCTTAATATCCTTAAATTATATTACTAAACTACTATTAATATCCTCGATACGACTACTTGCCCCTAGTAAGAGACTTATTATAGGAGCAGTATATTTCCTGCCTAGCCTAGAAAAGCATTAGAAGTATCTACTATATCTATAAAACGCACGTATAACGTAAATAGGCAATATACTAGATAGAGGTTATAGGACTTTAGGAAGTACCTAGGGATACTATAGTAAAGGCATATACTATTAATATAGCGCTACTTAATTATATCTAAGCTAACCTACATTGCTTAGCAGCAGGCATTAGACTATTATAGATAGCAGGCAGCAAGTTAAAAGGAAGTGCCTGCGCTATAGATATCTATTATTAGGGTATTAGGGCATAAATGCGTCTAGCTAGCTAGAAGAGCCCCTTTAGCGTTAGAATAAGCTTTAAAGCAGAAGGCTTTAATATTAATAGCAATAGACCTAATACGCGTTACTACCCTAGCATAGTTGTTATAGGGGATATTACGCCTAATATAGTATTAACGTAACTTAGATAAAAGGGAGTAATAAAGGTGTTAGATTTTAATAACTTTATTCTATAAGGCCCTACTTAATAGGGATAACTTAGCCTTAAAGCGGATAAGAAAATTTGAAAAGGACTTAGTAGGGCGCTATACGAGTTTCTCTAGCTCTGCTATAGCTATCTACGAATAGTAAGGGTCTATAAAAACGCTATTAAAGTAGTTAAGGAAGTACTCTATATTATATCCGTATTCCTCCCCTTGCTTAAAGAAAGGGGCTACCTTAGCTTATATAGATAGCGCAAGGTGCTAGTATAAAAACACCTATTAGTCGTAAGTAGTGCTAATAAACTCCTAGTTAGCAACTAGCTTATATACTATAAGGGAGCGCTATGCTAGGAATAACGTTTTATCTCTATTAAATAGCAATCTAGATAGTAGCGGCTTGCGCTTAGGGCGGCTCGACTATACTATTGCTTATTGCTCTAACTATAGTATAGTATCCTGCTACTATAAAACGATTTATTAAAGCTTAGCTACTTGCTAAGATAATTAAAAGTATATATTAGGGTCTGTTATAATAGAAAAAGAAAGCAAAAAAGGGAATTAATCTTTATTATTTATAAGGGTCTGGCCTAGTGCTGCTATAGATTAGCGACCTAAATAGTAATAATAAAAATAAAGAAAAAGAAAGGAAAGAAATAATATATAGTAGGGAGGTAGGGCTATATGCGCGCGGCCCAGGCACGTAGATAAGTTATCCTCGCGTAGTATAATATAAGATCCGGGCAAAGCCCAGATCCTTTACAGGCTAACCTAATAAATATTAGTTCTATTAAATCTAGCGCTTCTAGCATACCCTAGTATAAGCATTGCTATAAATATAACTAAGTTAGTTACTTCTAATATAACTGCTTATAGCTATGCGCATAATCTTAGATTTCTAGATTAGTATTAGATTCTAGGCTGCAAAAAGGACTAAAAGCAAGGTAGAGATTTTTAACTAGGGCAATAGGGCATAACTTACTGCTATATAAGGGATTTATAGATTAGCTATAAAGGTTATAGTCTAGGATAAGCTAAGCAATTAGTATATATACGCTCTGCCTCTATTTTATATACGTTAATTTATTATTAGTATGCAATATAAGGCAAGGCAGTATATACTAACTGTGTGTTTGTTAGAATTAGGGACGCAACTACGGAATGCGGAATAACCTGTTTCCGCATAAGCCCCTTTCTTACTACTAACTCGGCGATAGTTATAGTTATAATACACGCAAAACCCCTTTCTATTAGATATTCTATATTATCCCCGTTATAGTATATATTACCCCTTTCCGTATAAGTATTATGCCTTTTAGATAGGAGATAGGAGTATAATAGGGGCAGTATAGAAGGGGAAGTAGATTACCCCTAAACTTAGCACGATAAGCATATAATATTATAATAAGTTTATACTAAGATTATAGCAATAATAGTTTAAAGGAGAAAGGGGGCGGCTATATATTTAGATTATACGGAGTTTAGGATAATTATATATTGCTTCTAGTTTAACCTAGATACTTTTAAGACTTTATATATATTTTATCTTCCTCTCTAATTATATGTTCGCTAGAACCAGGGACGCAACTACGGAATGCGGAACAACCTGTTCCCGCATAAGCCCCTTTCTCGTAACTAACTTAATAATAGTTATAGTTATAATGCACGCAAACCCCTTTCTGCTAGGTATTTAATATTATCCCCGTTATAGTGCATATTACCCCTTTCCGCATAAGTATCGTGCCCCTTTAGACAGGAGATAGGAGCATAATAGGGGCAGTATAAAAGGGGAGGTAGATTACCCCTAAACTTATTATAATAAGCATACAATATTATAATAAGTTTATACTAAGATTATAGCAATGCTAGTTTAAAGGAGAAAAGGGGCGGCTATATATTCGGATTATACGGAGTTTAGGATAATTATATATTACCTCTAGTTTAACCTAGATGCCTTTAAGATTATATATATAGTTTATCTTCCTTTTTAATAGAGGAAGAAAAGAGATAGATATAAGCAGATATTAATAGATTAAGGACCTAAGCTAACTTAAGCAGAGTCCTCTCTTATATTATACTAATATATATTAATACCCTACCTATACTAATTAGTATTACTATTAGCTATTAATATAAGTCCTATATCTAATAATATATAGATTAGCTAGACTAGGTTGCCCGTTTCTAAGCCGAGAAAGCTAATAGACCTCTTAGATACGAATAGACTCCTAGAGTACGCGGTTTTAACTATCTAGGAACTTGCGGCTATATCGACTATTCAGAGGAGCAATATCGAGACTAAGGAGGAACGGACTCTTATAGCCCGTAGTTTTAATCCCTTAGAGATCTATCTTAATACTAGATAAAGATACCTATAAAATCGATATAAATTCTTATTAATAATAACTAGGATATTAGCAGAAATTACTATAGAAGGTAATCGATAATAACCCTAGAATACCGAGTTTGCTTAGGAGATTGTATAGATTAACCTCTAGGATCTCGCAAGAAAGATAAAAGACGCCTTAATTAAACGAATCGAAAACTAGGATAAACCCGTCCCGAATTTATATTAAGATCCGACTAATATCGAACTCTAGATCTTGTATTTTATAAAATTATCTAGGAGCTCTAGCACTTTTCTCCTTAAGGATTTTTAGGATGCCTTCGAAGGCTAGGACGAAAATATCTAGGAATTAGCGGATCCTAGAGTAACGAAATTGCTAAAAAGTTTCCTTAGAGGCAGAGGATTCTTTCTAGGACCTAGGAACGCAAGAATAGGACCCCTTTTCGTACGGATCCTAAACTAGGAACGACTTAAGCAATAGCCGCTTTTAATATATTAATAAGCGTAATTCGAAGAAGGCACCCGACTGCCTTACTATGCCCTTTTACAGGGGATACAATAACCTCTAACTAGAAACTTACTAAATTCGAATTTATCCCTATTGCTAACTAAAGGGCGAATACTACTAAATTGGAACCCTTTACTACCGCGTTTAAGAGAACCTTTACCTATTCCCTAAATAAACCCCTAAATAACTTAATCTATAGAACCTATAATAGATAAAGATATTCCCTAAGGACGAACTTAATACCTAACGTTATATCGATTCTAAAACCTACTTATATAAGATACTGCCCTTCCGGAACCTAACTAGAATAATATAAGAACTCTATAGGAAATCGCTTCGAGTTTAATCTAACTTCGGGAAAAGTCTAAATCGATCCCGTTTAAATTTTATATTAAGTTACCCCTAAAATCGACTCCTAACTTACCTATCGATAACAATATTACGACTAAATTTACTAAAGTCTAGGATAAGATAAAGAACTTTATAGGGAAACTATATAATTTGCTTAACGATATTATCTATTTGTTTTTTAATATTTGTTTTTCCTTAAAGATTGCCCCTAGATACTTTTATTTAATTTTCCCTTGTATTTAGACTAGTCGCGTATAGCAGTACTTTATAGATTATATTAAATAGCATAATACCTTTAAGACGCAATATAACTAACTTAAGAAGCACTTCGAGTCGAATATTAATTACGCATACTATTTTACCGACTAGATATCGACTATATTTTAATCCGTTCGCAGGACGAATTCGGAACTATCCCTATACGAAGTTCTCTAGAAATTATTCGATAAACTAGAGTTATATTAATAAGCCCTCGGAAAGGGATATAAAGGAGATACTCCCTTACGCACAATACTTATTAATGCATGCTAAGGAGTACTAGAACTTAAATTTGCGCTATTCCGACTAGCTAAAAATATCGAGAACTTGCGAGTAGATTTGCAATCCGCACTAGAAATATCGATCGCAAAGAATAAAGCCGAATAGATATTATAATAGAGCGTAATTTATTATCTAGACTATAGATATTAGAATAATATAT
Source organism: Ophiocordyceps polyrhachis-furcata BCC 54312 (assembly GCA_001633055.2). Classification (NCBI taxonomy): domain Eukaryota; kingdom Fungi; phylum Ascomycota; class Sordariomycetes; order Hypocreales; family Ophiocordycipitaceae; genus Ophiocordyceps; species Ophiocordyceps polyrhachis-furcata. Next base: position 236,167 of record LKCN02000009.1, read on the forward strand.
AAAATCGGTTAGAAGATAGTTCGAGAATAACCTAAGTCCGATCCGATTTTAGACTAAATAAGAACTAGACTCGGAAGTATTTTATATATAGCAAGGTTAGTTGCTAGTCGACTAAACACCCGCCTAAAGAATAAAAGCGGGCGAAAACCTCGTATATAGCATACTGCGAATTTTCAAATAATAGCCCTTAGGACTTCGCGGCCTATATTACTATATTTAAAGGACTTAAGTTATATAACGAAGAATAGTATACGATTAATAATAACCCTAAGGATATTTTAAAGCAATAAGAAGCCTCTTAGTTCCTTTCTATATTAGCATTTATGCACTTTCTTACTGGATACGACCCGATATTAGACGTAACGGAACCCGTGCTAGCTTCGTAATTCCTTCTCGAAGATTAATATTCCTAATAGTCTTTTTAAGGAATTATAATCGATACTAGTACTGCATAGATTTCGACTGCTAGATAAAATTAGGTCGAAGCCCTATAGAAAATAATACTATATCTTATAGTTAATAAAGCATCTGCTAGCACTAATTCTATTAAATTTAGCAAAGGATAAAGTATACTTATACTCGGTAATATAACTATTAAAACCCCGTTCGGAAATATTACTTTTTATGTTTTTACTTCGCCTACCCCTTTTCTTCTTTTTTTAGCAGATATAGATCGCTTAAAGATTTTCTTCCGGAATATAATAAACGAGCTTATTAGCTAGGATAAAGTACTGCCTATTATTCGCAAATAGGGGCACCCTTAGTTCTTCCTTTAACTAGAAGACGCTGCGATTTTATTCCTAACTAAGTCCAAAATTAGGATAATCTACTGCTAATTTAGATACCCTATAGCGCGAAGATTATACTAACTTCTATCTAGAGCCGGATATAAAACGCTAATAACTACTCTCGAGAGCATCTCGAAGTTCTGCTAATATTATTAGTTGCATAGCAAGGCACCTAGCTAATTTAAGTTCACGCTTTATAATAATAAAGAGTTTAATTTCGAGATTATTATAGACGTTATATACCTAAGTAGAAAACTAGTCCTTTATGTTATTAACGCTGCAATATCCTTTCAGGCCGCCCGATTCCTAAAATTAATATCTATTAAAGATACCTAGGAAGCCTTACGGACGATATAGATCGATACGTACTTAGGACCCCTGGATTCGCTCTAATATAATATAGGAACGAACTTTTTATCTAAGGAATTCTAGAATAAATTAAGATAAATAGGAATTACCTGCTAGCAAGTGCTAGTAGAAGCGTATTAGTCCGTAGGGAAAGTCGAAAAATATTATGCCCCCCTCTGCAGGGCATATAAAATCCTTAGCAATAAAATCAGAGCGATAACAGGACGAGATTCTATTCTCTAGATAGCAGTTAAAGCTATAAATAATACCGCTAGCCTGGATAGATTAGTTCTAATACTGTTTGTTTTCGGTGCATATCTAAGGATTACTTAGGATTTACTACTATCGAAAACCACGCAAGAACAGGCCGAAGCCGTTTAGAAAGCTATAACGACTCTTTATAAACTTATAGCATCTCGATAACTAAAAGAAGCGCTATCTACTAGAAACGGCCCTAATACTATAACGCTCTTTTAACTGCTATTGCAAAGCCAGGTTAAGGTCTAGAGAGAAAAGAACGGCTAGACTAGTCCTTTTACCCTTAAGGCTATCGATAGCTACGACGTTATAATCCGGTCCCCGACTAGTCTCTAGGTATTTTAGTTAATATATATATAGCCTTATTTTTCAAACGATCCCTAACTAAAGGCTGCCCGGGAATAGGATAATAACGACCCGGAAACTGCCTAAAAACAGACCTGGTCCTTATAGCGTTTAGAAGTTCACCTGCCAAGGTTACCGAAGACTTCGACCTAATTTATATCTAAGAAAGAACAGGACGACTTTGCGCTCTCTTTTTATTTTTGCGCTAAAGGCAGGATTATAACCCCTAGACCCCTGTTTAAAGCATCGGACTAAAAGGAGATTATAGACCTTATAGGCTAAGGTGTTTTCTTTTTCGAACGGTTCGATCCTGCTTAGCATAAAGGAGTTCGGATTTTTCGTGCCCGACTTATCCGAGAAGTTAAGGATAAAACGACTAATTACCCGTACGAAAAATTATAACTAATTATTACGGGATATAATAATAACGGAAAGAAGGAGATCCTAACCTAATCTCCTATAATCTAGAGGGTTAGCTAACGGCTGCTTTTAGCTCTAGCCTTAACGTATATTACTTAGGGGATAAAGTTATGCCTTCGCGATATTACCTAGGCTTACCCGTAATCCTAATCGATACTAGTACGAACTATACTTGCAAGCCTTCTAAAGGAACTCTAGGATAAGTACCCTTCTTAGACGATTATCCGAGTTATTAAGCCGTTATATAGTATTACCGAGTCTAGTATTTATTAGTTCCGCACCTATTTCGAGTATTATATTTAACGACTTTATATATAGCCCTCTATATTCGATAACTGCCTTCTCTTTTTGTATTCTAGCTATACTTATTTTAGTCTCGTTAGGATATAAACTAATAATACGATTATTCTTAGCACTAATTCTTTCTGCGAATAAGAAAAGGCTAAGCTAAATTACGCCCGAATTCGCTCGAAACCCTAGGTAAACTTAACCCCTAGTAGCGTAATAGATTTTAATAGTTCGCGGCTATATCTTATATTAAATTCGCTAGCAATTCGATAAAAAGGCTAAGCTGCTAAGATTAAAGTTATCGATTATTCCTAGCCTAATTTTGCTTAAAGCTACCTCGAATAACGTACGCGAGGAGGCTATATTGCATCTATTTGCTAACTAGAGGCTGCGTTCGACCTATCTATTACCGCCCGGCAATACTAACCTACTAAGGAAAACTGCCGGAGGATTAATAAACAGCTGCAATAGCAAAAGGATAATTAATAGCGTAGATTAATATATATCCCCCTTAACTTTTCGGCACTTAAATTATTTATTTTTATAAACAGATTACTCGTAAATAATAACGACTTATCCTTGCAGATTAGATATATTATTATCCTAGGCAACAAAGATAGGATAGCAAATAAATTTATACTAAAAGGAAACGTTATTTATTAGAGTTCTACGAAATATAAGAGGATTACCTAGAGTGTCCTCGCCTTAGAAATATATAGCATATTATTAGGATTCGATATTAGGATCTCCTTAGTAATAATACTAAATCGCATTATAGCCGAGCTAGGATCGGCCCGAGTTCCTATCGTATTATATACGGATTCTTTCTTGCTATACGAGTGCCTTATTAAGCTTAGAATAATAAAAGAGAAATAACTTATAATCGATATTATATCTATCCGAGAATTATATAAGGGGCGAGAGATCGATAAAATCCAATAGATCGCAGGAAAGGATAATCCTGCTAACGCTATAACAAAAGCAACCCTAAACAAGACGCTAGAACGTCTAGTAGATATAAATAAGGCTACTATCTTGCTAGAGGGATTTATAATAAGGAAGGAGGTAAACTAGCATAATATTAGTTCGAATCCGAATAAGATTTAATCTAATAAAGAAAGAACTGCTAGTATATATTCGCTAGAACTAGGGATGCAATTACGGAATGCGGAATAACCTATTCCCGTATAAGCCCCTTTCTCGCAACTAACTTAATAATAGTTATAGTTATAATATACGCAAACCCCTTTCTACTAGGTGTTTAATATTATCCCCGTTATAGTGCATATTACCCCTTTCCGTATAAGTATCGTGCCCTTTTAGACAGGAGACAGGAGTATAATAGGGGCAGTATAGAAGGGGAGGTAGATTACCCCTAAACTTATTACAATAAGCATACGATATTATAATAAGTTTATGCTAAGATCGTAGCAATGCTAGTTTAAAGGAGAAAGGGGGCGGCTATATATTCGGATTATACGGAGTTTAGGATAATTATATATTACCTCTAGTTTAACCTAGATGCCTTTAAGATTATGTATATAGTTTGTCTTCCTCTCTAATAGAGGAAGAAGAGAGATAGATATAAGCAGATATTAATAGATTAAGGACCCGAGCTAACTTAAGCAGAGTCCTCTCTTGTGTTATACTAATATATATTAATGCCCTACCTATACTAATAGAGGAAAAAGAGGGATAGATATAAGCAGATATTAATAAATTAAGGACCTAAGCTAACTTAAGCAGAGTCCTCTCTTATATTATACTTATATATATTAATACCCTACCTATACTAATTAGTATTACTATTAGCTATTAATATAAGTCCTATATCTAATAATATATAGATTAGCTAGACTAGGTTGCCTGTTTCTAAGCTAAGAAAGCTAATAGACCTCTTAGATATAAACAGACTCCTAGAGTTTATAGTTTTAACTATCTAGGAACTTGCGGCTATATCGACTATTTAGAGGAGTAATATCGAGACTAAGGAGGAACGGACTCTTATAGCCTGCGGTTTTAATCCCTTAGAAACCTATCTCGATACTAAATAAAAATATCTATAAAATTAATATAAATTCTCGTTAATAATAACTAAAATATTAGCAGAAATTACTATAAAAGGTAATTAATAATAACCCTAGAATACCGAGTTCGCTTAGGAGATTATATAGATTAACCTCTAGGATTTTATAAGAAAAATAAAAGACGCTTTAATTAAACGAATTAAAAACTAGGATAAACCTATCTCGAATTTATATTAAAATCTAACTAATATTAAACTCTAAATCTTATATTTTATAAAATTATCTAGGAGCTCTAGTACTTTTCTCTTTAAGGATTTTTAGGATACTTTCGAAAGCTAGGACGAAAATATCTAGGAATTAGTAGATCCTAGAGTAATAAAATTGCTAAAAAGTTTCCTTAAAGGCAGAGGATTCTTTCTAGGACCTAGAAATATAAAAATAGGACCCCTTTTTATACGGATCCTAAACTAGGAATAACTCGAGTAATAGCTGCTTTTATTATATTAATAGGCGTAATTCGAAGAAGGCACCTAACTGCCTTACTATGCCCTTCTATAGGGGATATAATAACCTCTAACTAGAAACTCCCTAAATTTAAATCTATCCCTATTACTAACTAAAGGGCGAATACTACTAATTTAGAACCTTTTACTACTGCGTTAAAGAGAACCCTTACTTATCCCCTAAATAAACCCCTTAATAACTCTATTTATAAAACCTATAATAGATAAGAATATTCCCTAAGGACGAACTTAATATTTAACATTATATTAATTCTAAAACCTACTTATATAAGATATAACCTTTTTAGAATATAACTAGAATAATATAAGAACTCTATAGGAAATCGCTTCGAGTTTAATCTAAATTTAGGAAAAGCCTAAAATAATCCCTTTTAAATTTTATATTAAGTTACTCCTAAAATCGACTCCTAACTTACCTATCGATAATAATATTACGACTAAATTTACTAAAGTCTAGGATAAGATAAAGAATTTTATAAGGAAACTATATAATTTGCTTAATAATATTATCCGTTTATTTTTTAATATTTGTTTTTTATTAAAGATTGCCCCTAGATATTTCTATTTAATTTTCCCTTATATTTAAACTAGTTGCGTATAATAATACTTTATAGATTATATTAAATAGTATAATACCTTTATATTATAATATAACTAACTTAAGAAGCACTTTAAGTCGGATATTAATTACGTATACTATTTTACTAACTAGATATTAACCTTATTTTAATCTATTTGCAGGATAAATTTAGAACTATCCCTATACGAGGTTCTCTAGAAACTATTCGATAAACTAGAGTTATATTAATAAGCCCTCGGAAAGGGATATAAAAGAGATACTCCTTTGCGTATAATAATTATTAATGCATACTAAAAAGTACTAGAACTTAAGTTTGCGTTATTCTAACTAGCTAAAAATATCGAAAACTTATAAGCAGATTTGCAATCTATACTAGAAATATTAATTATAAAGAATAAAGCCGAATAGATATTATAATAGAGCGCAATTTATTATCTATACTATAGATATTAGAATAATATATAAAATTAGTTAAAAGATAGTTCGAGAATAACCTAAGTCTAATCCGATTTTAGACTAAATAAGAACTAGACTTAAAAGTATTTTATATATAGCAAGGTTAGTTACTAGTTAACTAAATACCTGCCTAAAGAATAAAAGCAGGCAAAGACCTTATATATAGCATACTGCGAATTTTTAGATAATAGACCTTAGGACTTTATAGCCTATATTATAGTATTCGAAGGACTTAAGCTATATAATAAAGAATAGCACGCGATTAATAATAACCCTAAGGATATCTTAAGGCAATAGGAAGCCTCTTAGTTCCTTTCTATATTAGTATTTATATACCTTCTTACTAGATACGACCCGAAATTAGACGTAATAAAACCCGTACTAGCTTCGCAATTTTTTCTTAAGGATTAATATTCCTAATAATCTTTTTAGGGAATTATAATCGATACTAGTACTATATAGATTTCGACTACTAGACGAAATTAGGTTAAAGCCCTATAGAAAATAATACTATATCTTATAGTTAATAAGGCATCTGCTAGCACTAATTCTATTAAATTTAGCAAAGGAAAGAATATACTTATACTTAGTAATATAACTATTAAAACTCTATTTAGCAATATTACTTTTTACGTTCTTACTTCGCCTACCCTTTTTCTTCTTTTTTTAGCAGATATAAATCGTTTAAAGATTTTCTTCCGGAATATAATAAACGAGCTTATTAGCTAGGATAAAACGCTACTAGTTATTCGCAAATAGGGGCACTCTTAGTTCTTCCTTTAACTAAAAAACGCCGCGATTCTGTTCCTAACTAAATCCGAAATTAGGATAATCTACTGCTAATTTAGACACCCTATAGTACAATAATTATACTAACTTCTATCTAGAGCCGGATATAAAATACTAATAACTACTCTCGAAAGCATTTCGAAGTTCTACTAATATTATTAGTTATATAGCAAGGCACCTAGCTAATTTAAGTTTACGCTTTATAATAATAAAGAGTTTAATTTCGAGATTATTATAGACGTTATATACCTAAGTAGAAAACTAGTTCTTTACGTTATTAATACTATAATATCTTTTTAGGCCGCCCGATTCCTATAATTAATATTAACTAAGGATACCTAGGAAGCGTTAAGGATAATATAGATTAATACGTACTTAGGACCCCTAGATTCGCTCTAATATAATATAGGCACGAACTTTTTATTTAAGGAATTCTAGAACGAATCTAGATAAATAGGAATTACCTGCTAATAAGTACTAGTAGAAGCGTATTAGTCCGTAGGGAAAGTTAAAAAATACTATACCCCCCTCCGCTAGGTATATAAGATCCTTAGCACTAAAATCGGAGTAATAATAGGATAAGATTTAATTCTTTAGATAGCAGTTAAAGCTATAAATAATACTACTAGCCTAGATAGATTAGTTCTAACCCTCCTTGTTTTTAGTGCATATTTAAGGATTACTTAGGATTCTCTACTATTAAAAACTACTCGAGAATAGGCTAAAGCCGTTTAGAAAGCAATAACGAGTCTTTAAGAAATTATAGTATTTTAATAACTAAAAGAGGCGCTATTTACTAGGAATAGCCCTAATATAATAACGCTTTTTTAACTCCTATTATAAAGCTAGGTTAAGGTTTAGAGAGAAAAGGATAGCTAGACTAGTCCTTTTACCCTTAAGGCTATTAATAGCTATAATATTACGATTTAGTCCTCGACTAGTCCCTAGGTCTTTTAGTTAATATATATATAGCCTTACTTTTTAGATAATCCCTAACTAAAGGCTGCCTAGGAATAGGATAAAAATAACCTAAAATCTGCCTAAAAATAGACCTAGTTCTCGTAGCGTTTAGAAGTATAATTACTATAGTTACTAAAGACCTCGACCTAATTTATATCTAAGAAAGAATAGGACGACTTTATACTCTCTCTTTATTTTTGCGCTAAAAGCAGGATTATAACCCCTAGACCCCTATTTAAAGTATTAGACTAAAAGGAGATTATAGACCTTATAGGCTAAGGTATTTTCTCTTTCGAATAGTTCGATCCTGCCTAGTATAATAGAGTTTGGATTTTTCGTACTAGACTTATCCGCAAAGTTAAGGATAAAATAACTAATTACCTATATAAAAAATTATAACTAATTATTACAGGATATAATAATAATAGGAAAAAGGAAATCCTAACTTAATCTCCTATAATTTAAAAAGTTAGCTAATAATTGCTTTTAGCTCTAGCTCTAATATATATTGCTTAGGGGATAAAGTTATGCCTTTGCAATATTACCTAGGCTTATTCGCAATCCTAATCGATACTCGAATAAATAATCCTTATAAGCCTTTTAAAAAAACTCTAGGATAAGTACCCTCCTTAGATAATTATCTATATTATTAAGCCGTTATATAGTATTATAGAATCCGGAGTTTACTAGTTTTAGACTTATTTCGAATATTATATTTAATAGCTTTATATATAACCCTCTATATTCGATAACTACCTTCTCCTTTTATATTCTAGCTGCTCTTATTTTAGTCTCGTTAGGATATAAACTAATAATACGATTATTCTTAGCACTAATTCTTTCTATAAGCAAGAAAAAGCTAAGCTAAATTCCGCCTAAATTTGCTTAAAACCCTAAGTAAACTTAACCCTAAGAAGCATAACGGATTTTAATAGTTTGCAGTTATATTTTATATCGAATTCGCTAGCAATTCGATAAAAAGGCTAGGCTGCTAAGATTAAAGTTATTAATTATTCCTAACCTAATTTTGCCTAAAGCTACCTCGAATAACGTAAGTAAGGAAGCTATATTATATCTATTTGCTAACTAGAGGCTACGTTCGACCTATCTATTGCCGCCTAGCAATACTAACCTACTAAGGAAGACTACTAGAGGATTAATAAGCAGCTATAATAGTAAAAGGATAATTAGCAGCGCGGATTAATATATATCCTACTTAACCTTTTAGCACTTAAATTATTTATTTTTATAGATAGATTACTTATAAATAATAATAACTTATTCTTATAGATTAGATATATTATTATCCTAGGCAATAAAAACAGGATAGTAAATAAATTCGTTATAAAAGGAAACGTTATCTATTAGAGTTCTACGAAATATAAGAGGATTACCTAGAGTATCCTTACCTCGGAAATATATAGTATATTATTAGGATTCGATATTAGAATCTCCCTAGTAATAATACTAAATTATATTATAGCTAAGCTAGGATTAGCCCGAGTTCCTATTATATTATATATGGATTTATTCTCGCTTTACGAGTGCCTTATTAAGCTTAGAATAATAAAAGAAAAATAACTTATAATCGATATTATATCTATCCGAGAGTTATATAAGGGGCGAGAGATTAATAAAATCTAATAGATTATAGGAAAGGATAATCCCGCTAATACTATAATAAAAGCAACCCCGAATAAAACGCTAGAACGTTTTATTAATATAAATAAGGCTACTATCTTGCTAGAAGGATTCGTAATAAGGAAGGAGATAAACTAGTAAGATATCGGATCGAATATAGACGGAATTCGATTTAATAAAAAAAGAACTACTAGTATATATTTGTTAGAATTAGGGACGTAACTACGGAATACGGAATAACTTATTTCCGCATAAGCCCTTTTCTTACTACTAACTTAGCAATAGTTATAGTTATAATATACGTAAAACCCCTTTCTATTAGATATTCTATATTATCCCCGTTATAGTATATATTACCCCTTTCTGTATAAGTATTATGCCCTTTAGATAGGAGATAGGAGTATAATAGGGGCAATATAGAAGGGGAAGTAGATTACCCCTAAACTTAGCATAATAAGCATATAATATCGTAATAAGTTTATGCTAAATTTATAGTAATAATAGTTTAAAGGAGAAAGGGGGCGGCTATATATTCGGATTATACGGAGTTTAGGATAATTATATATTACCTCTAGTTTAACCTAGATGCCTTTAAGACTTTATATATATTTTGTCTTCCTCTCTAATAAAAGAAGAAGAGGGATAGATATAAGCAGATATTAATAGATTAAGGACCCGAGCTAACTTAAGCAGAGTCCTCTCTTGTATTATACTAATATATATTAATGCCCTACCTATAAGCAGTAAAAGCTATTAATAATACTACTAGCCTAAATAAACTAGTTCTAACTCTCCTTATTTTTAGAGCCTATTTATAGATTAATTAGGATTCTCCTTTATTAAAAAATACTTAAGATTAGGCTAAAGCTATTTAAAAAGCAATAAAGAACCTTTAAGAACTTATAGTATTTTAATAACTAAAAGAGGCGCTATCTACTAGGAATAGCCTAGATATAATAACGCTTTTTAACTCCTATTATAAAGTTAGGTTAAAGTTTAGAGAAAAAACGACGGCTAGACTAGTCCTTTTACCCTTAAGGCTATTAATAGCTATAATATTATAATCTAGTCCCTAGCGGGTCCTTAGGTATTTTAGTTAATATATATATAGCTTTACTTTTTAAATAATCCCTAACTAAAGGCTATCTAAAAATAAGATAAAAATAATATAATACCTGCCTAAAAATAGACCTAGTTCTTATAGTATTTAGAAGTTTAACTGCTATAATTACTAAAGACCTCGACTTAATTTATATCTAAGAAAAAATAGAATAATTTCGCGCTTTTTCTTTATTTTTATATAGAAGGCAAGATTATAATACCTAGACCGCTATTTAAAGCGTTAGACTAAAAGGAGATTATAGACCTTATAAGCTAAGGTGTTTTCTCTTTTAAATAGTTTAATCCTGCCTAGTATAAAAGCATTTAGATTTTTTATGCCTAATTTATCTGAGAAGTTAAGAATAAGATAACTAATTACCTATATAAAAAATTAAGACTTATTATTACAAGATATAATAATAATAGTAAGAAGGTGTAAGAGTATATATAATAATACAGCTATAAAAAGCTTAATAAAAATATATAATAGGTACTTTTATAAGACAAAACCTATACTTTTTTATAGCCCTTTTAAAACGCTTTAAAATGCATATCTTTTTTTCTTAAACGGATAAGAAATAAGCTTATAAAAAGACTTAAAACATATACAGCCTAATCCGTACCTATACCCCCCTGAGCATAGCGCTTATAGCGGGGTAGGTACGTACCTAAAGGGGCTATAGCGGGCACGTTATAGCGGTTATAGCGGGTTAGATTAATCGGATCGATCGGATTAATTAGATCGATTAGATCGGTTAGATTAGTTAAATCGCTATAAGTCTTCCTCTAAATCGCTAATCTTCTAAGTTAAATATCTTAAGAAAGAAAATCCCTTAAAACAAGGAGAAAGTAGTAACGTATAGGTACGTTAGAGTACTATAAGTAGGAACTTTAAAGTATCTCGAGAAGTACCTTTATTACTAAGAAATTATCTATAAAAGGAGGAGGGTTTTCCTACCTACTTAGAAGAATTATTAGCATTAGCTTTTCTTACCTTCTTAATATTAACACCTCTCCTGCCTCTAATTCTTCTTTAATCTCCTCTTTTAGACTATTACGTAATTCCTCTTTTTCTTTTATAAGTAGGGCATTAATATATATTAATATAATATAAGAGAGGACTCTGCTTAAGTTAGCTCGGGTCCTTAATCTATTAATATCTGCTTATATCTATCTCTCTTTCTTCTTCCTTAAGGGAAAAAGGCAGAGTTTATATATATAGTTTCCTAATCCTAATCCTCTTCTTCTGCTTTATTTTCCTAATCTCCCTATAATCTGCTTTTAATCTCGGACTAAGTTTAATCTAATTATACTACGAGTACTGCCTAAATATAGCCCTATTATATAATTAAATGCTTTATCTATATATACTTATCCCTAGTTATTTTCTTTAGGGGCAGATACGTATTAAAACGCGTAAATAATTTATATTATATATAGTTATATTTATATACTAGTAGTCCTCTTTTTTATTATCGAATTATTATAAGGGAAAGAAATAAATAAGAAAAAGAAAAGTAATAAAAAAAATATATATATAGGAAAGATAAAAAGGAAGAAATTATATAGGAAATAAATAAGTATATAAAAAAGAATATAGTAAAAGAAAGAAAAAGGGTAAAGGAATTAGTCTTTTATAGGGTAGTAGGGTTATAGTGCGTACTTACTATATTTCGCGTTTTTTATACGCGTATATATAACTTACCCTGCGAAATAAATTTATTCCTTCTCTTCCTCTTATACTTCTTCCTTTCTTCTTCCTTTTATGCTTCTAATAAAGTAGTAAAGTATTATTATTACTATTAAGAGTAAGTGCAAATAACTTAAATAGAAATAGTAATAGTATTTTCCTAAAATTATTACGCAAGGCTAATAAAATATTCTAGAAATACTACTAAAGCTAGTAAAAAAACGCAGGGGTAAGGGCAGGGGGGGGGGATATAGGGGTAGGCAGGGCAGTAAAAAAGGTAGGCCTTTAG
>LKCN02000009.1:252987-306980 GCA_001633055.2 Ophiocordyceps polyrhachis-furcata BCC 54312
AAAGGATTACTTAGAGTATCCTTGCTTTAGAAATATATAGTATATTATTAGGATTTAATAGTAGAATCTCTGTAGTAATAATACTAAATTATATTATAGCTAAGCTAGGATTAGCCTAAGTTTCTATTATATTATATATAGATTCGTTAGATTTGTTCTTGCTCTATAAATGCCTTATTAAGCTTAGAATAATAAAAGAAAAACGATTTATAATTAATATTATATCTATCTAAGAGTTATATAAAGAGCGAGAAATTAATAAGATCTAATAAATTATAAGAAAGGATAATCCCGCTAATACTATAATAAAAGCGACCCTAAATAAAACGCTAGAACGTCTTATTAATATAAATAAGGCTACTATCTCTCTAGAGGGATTTATAATAAGGAAGGAAATAAACTAGTATAATATTAGTTTAAATCTAAACGAAATTTAATTTAATAAAGAAAGAACTGCTAGTATATATTTATTAGTATTAGGGATATAATTACGGAATACAGAATAACCTATTTTTATATAAGCCCTTTTTCTATAACTTAGTTAGCAATTATCCTAGTTATAATATATATAAACCCCTTTTTATTAGATATTTAATATTATCCCTATTATAGTATATATTACCCCTTTTTATATAAGTATTATACCCCTTTAGATAAAAAATAGGAGTATAATAGGAGCAGTATAAAAAGGGAAGTAGATTACCCCTAAACTTACTATAATAAGTATATAATATTATAATAAGTTTATACTAAGATTATAGCAATAATAGTTTAAAGGAGAAAGGAGGCAGCTATATATTTAGATTATATAGAGTTTAGGATAATTATATATTATCTCTAGTTTAACCTAGATGCCTTTAAGATTATATATATATTTTGTTTTCCTCTTTAATAGAGGAAGAGAGAGATAGATATAAGCAGATATTAATAGATTAAGGACCCGAGCTAACTTAAGCAGAGTCCTCTTTTATATTATACTAATATATATTAATGCCCTACTTATAATAATAAAAGGAAATATAGTCTACTAGAGTTTAAAATAAAAACAAAGGAATAACCTAGAGTACTCTTGCCTTAGAAATATATAGTATATTATTAGGATTTAATATTAGTATTTTTTTAGTAATAGTATTAAATTAAATTATAGCTAAGCTAGGATTAGCCTAAGTTCCTATTATATTATATATGGATTTATTCTTCCTTTATAAATACCTTATTAAGCTTAGTATAATAAAAGAAAAACGATTTATAATTAATATTATATTAATCTAGGAATTATATAAGAGATATAAAATTAATAAGATTTAGTAGACTATAAGAAAAAATAATCCTACTAATACTATAATAAAGGCCGCCCTAAATAAAACGCCGGAACGTTTTATTAATATAAATAAAGTTATAACCTCTTTAGAAGGGTTTATAATATATAAGGAAATAACTACGAATAATATTAGATTAAATCTAAATAAAACTCGATTTAATAAAAAAAGAACTACTAGTATATATTCGCCTAAATTAGGGATATAACTATAGACTGCGGAATAACCTGTTTCTATATAAACCTTTTTTTTATAACTAACTTTAAATCGTCCTAGTCGTAAAGCATATAAATCCTATTCCGTAAAATATTAAATATTATTCCTATTATAGTATATATTATACTTTTTTATATAAGTATTATGCCCTTTTTAATAGGAAATAAAAGCATAATAGGAGTAGTATAAAAAGGGAAGTAGATTACCCTTAAACTTACTCTAATTAGTATATAATATTAGGATAAATTTATACTAAATTATAGTAATAATAGTTTAAAGGGGAAAAGGGGCGGCTATATATTAGGATTATATAGAGTTTAGGATAATTATATATTATCTCTAGTTTAACCTAGATATCTTTAAGATAATATATATATTTTACCTTTCTTTCTAATAGAAAGAGAAAAAAAAATAAGTAGATAGTAATAGATTAAGGACTTGAGCTAACTTAAATAGAGTCCTCTCTTGTATTATACTAATATATATTAATGCCCTACCTATAAAATAGCTACGGAGTCTGCTCTTTTTTGCCTGCTTTCTTTCTCTTTTTCCTTTATCTAAGAATATTCGTTTATAGTGCCTAATATACGTTTATGCGTTATGCCTGGCCGTAATAATACGCTGTTTTTTTAAATAAAAGGAAGAAGAAAAGAAAAAGTTTAAAAGAAAGAAAGGAAATAAATTTATTTTAAGGGGTAAGTTATATATATGCGTATAAGAAGCATAAAAGCATAGTAAGTATGCACTATAACCCCGCTACCCTATAAAAGACCGATTCCTTTACCCTTTTCTTCTCTTCTACTATATTCTTCTTTGTTTTACTTGTTTAGTTATTTCTTTTATAGTTTCTTTTCTTTCTTTCTTTCTTTTACCCTATTATTATATTGTCTTTTTTTTATTTTTTTTTATTTTCCGTCCTCTATAATAATTTTACTATAAAAAGAAGAACTACTAGTATATTAATATAACTATGCATAACGCATTTAGATTATATAGAGTTTAAAATAATTATATATTATGCCTAGTTTAACTTAAATAGTTTTAAAATTATATATATATTTCGCTTTCCTTTTTAATAGAGGAAGAGAAGTATATAGAAATATATAAAGAATACTAGTAATATTAAGCACTATTTTTTCTTATATTATACTAATAATTGTTAATATCCTACTTATAGAAAAACTCCTTACTAGCTAGCTATATACCCTAATATAGTAAGTGTTAAGAGATAATAACTTATAAATATAAACTATAAATACAAGCTATATCCTCCTTATTTATACCTAGAAGGCTTAATGCTTAAAGACTAATATACCCCTTATTTAGATATAACTAAGTTAAAGACCTAATTTCCAACACCTTAATATATTTATTTATTATTTTTAGCTATATTACTAATTACTAAGTAGTTTTTTTTGTAAAAGCTAGCTATTATTTTTTCTCTAAAGAAATCTTTTTAGATATTATATATATATAAAGGTATTTCTATGAGAAAATAAAATAGGGATACAGCTCTTAGTTCTATCGCATATACCCCTACCTTCTGAATATATATACATATCTTTATCCGTATATATCTTGCTCTACGTGACCGTCCGATTCCGATAGTATCTCTCTGAGATTCTGACAGAATACCACTATATGTAGATTCTTCACATCATTGCCAGCCCTTTTCCCAGTACCCCTAACTCTACCTAGGTAGAACCTCGCCACGATTAAACAGTATCGTGTGATCCTACTCTGTTCTCGGATCATGGATATTCCCTTCGGGCGAACCATCTTTAAGAAAAAAGATGGCATCCTCTCTCTGACGAGTGACTACGAGACTGTCATATGGACACCGACTTCCGCTTCTGCACCAATAATTTCTCTCCCCGTTTCCCGCATATCTAGTACGTTTTTAGTCACTCTGACAGAAGGGTGTCACCGTCTGTTTTACGTCTGACTACCTAAATTTAGATTTGCAGCAAACACCGGACAGTTCATCAAAGGTTATGCTCAAAATATTCGAGAAGGCTGATAATGAAATTGAACCCGCTACCTATCTCTTTCATTTTTATTCTTCCGACGCCCGAGCCGATGCTAAAGCCATCAAGGATGTCCTTTCTCGATTACTGGCTAATATTCGGAGCAATGACACGAACTTGCCTGGACCCTCGGCGGAAACACTATTGGCCACAAGCGCGCCAGATCCCAACAGCGCCCTGTCCGCGCCCATGCCTTCTGCTGCCGCTGTTAATTCGCAACAATTCCTTTTAAAATGGTTTGATGATGGCCAGCTGAAAGTGGATATCGGACTTCAGCAATCACTTATGAAAAAGGACAAGAGCCTATATCAGACGTATATGGAGGCAATGAGGACTAAACCCGAATCTATTTCTGGAGCAGCCTTTAACTCTCAATTTTGGTCGACGCGAATCAACCTTTTGCGAGCACATGCTATCGAAATCAACCAGAAGAAAGGCGCTTACAATGTGCTCTCTACTGTCAAGCCCCGCACTGTGGATGGTGAGCTGAAACTCAATATCAGCGTCGAGCAGGTGCAACTGATATTGGCTCAACATCCGCTGGTGCGGCGTATCTATAACGAAAATGTGCCGAAGCTCTCTGAGTCCGATTTCTGGTCCCGCTTCTTTCTCAGTCGGTTGTCCAAGAGCTTGAGAGGCGAACGCGTGACAGATAGTGATCGGTCCGATCCACTTTTCGATAAATACAGCGTGTCGGATAACACCAGCTCGACTAGCAAGATCTCGATATTAGCGGTTCCTTATATAATAAATTTGGAAGCCAACGAGGAGAACCAGGGGGGCTTCAGAACCGGAAACGCCAAGGACATAGAGATGCGTCACCGGACGAACATGTCTATCGCGAAGACACTAAACAGCATGAGCG
Organism: Ophiocordyceps polyrhachis-furcata BCC 54312; assembly: GCA_001633055.2. Classification (NCBI taxonomy): domain Eukaryota; kingdom Fungi; phylum Ascomycota; class Sordariomycetes; order Hypocreales; family Ophiocordycipitaceae; genus Ophiocordyceps; species Ophiocordyceps polyrhachis-furcata. The sequence goes on from LKCN02000009.1 coordinate 257,415, forward strand.
ATAAAATTATGGCGAATGTATCGCCTACGGACAGTGCGAAGTACGACGAGGGAAGACGCAACGATATCTACGGCGGGGAGTTATCACTGCGCGACCTTAAGGCTGACTACCAAGAAAATCGCATCATGCTTCATATCAAGGGGCTTCATAGAAATCTGCACCAACAGGACTTGGCTTCTTTCTCGCGCGCTCTCAATGTTGGGAGGCAAGATCCAGAGGAGGTCCTGGCTAGAGTAAAGAAAACGGTGCTTAGTATCGCCGATGAGGGTGGAAATGAAGCAGCGTTACATGGAGCAATCGACTTCGATGATGATATTGACAACGGAGATGAGCGTCTCGAGGGATTACGCGTGGGATCTCGCGCAGCCACTACTGATGCCGAAGGAGAAGTTATGAAAGACATCCGCCAACAAAGGGCGCAGGAGTTAGGTCATCTTGACGATACGTCATCCCCAATGGGTTTGCCCCCTCCAATGACAGAGAAGTGTTCCTTGACACACGCCACAACCATTGAATTTTTGCAGCAGTTTTGGAACGCCTTTCTTTCGGGTGACTCGGATCGTGCCGCCGAGCTACAGTACCTCGCTGAGTCCCTCAAATGCTCAGAAGCGCGGATCGCCGCCGCTGCCCAGGAGGCTGACGCGGAAAGGGATGCCTTGATTCGCAAACGCAAGCAAGAGATTCGGCATCATTTCGAACAAACAGGGAAAAAAATCAAGTGGAAGTCTCAAATGATAGGTGGCGGACATGAGGCGGTTGACACGATAATGCGCCCAGTACTAAGTGCATTAACTCAGGCTCAAGATAATTATAGTAAGGCTCTGTTAGCAGACGGGTTACAGAGTACGACAGAATAGTTACAAGTCGAGGATAAAAAAGACTTGGACGTTTCTTGAGACCACAAGCGTACTAGGATGTTGTGTGTACTTCGCCTAGTAGGCACTTAGAAAGAGGGTAAGCTATAGCCTATAGGGAAAAAAGGGAAGGTGGAGGCCTAGGCGGCCTGGCGCTGGGCACGTGACCGGGCCCCACTCAACAGAAGTCATAGTGTATCGAATTTAGGTACCCGTAGGTCCTAGGCTCGTGTTAGGCGAGGCTCGTGTTAGGCGAGGACACGAGTCTAGGACCTACGGGTAGTCTTACAATCGGTTATTTGCCGTCGCTCGTGAAGGGGAAAGAGACAAAGCCATGGGAACTACTAATTCATAATGTCTAGATCTTCACGTCCTTCGCGGATAAACCTGACATTGTCAATTTAGAATAATCCAAGTTATAGAGCGAGTGGTAAAATCGTAATTGGATGTTAACAATAACCCAGCAGTCGATATCAAGGTTTGGGTTTCCTTGTAAATATTAGACGGCTCAAGATGAATAGCCTGAAGGGGCCCATGTGAATAGAATCCTGTATATACGTAAGTAAGCGGGCAACACATGAAAAAAAAAACCGCCCGTCTTCAGCGAGACGGCTTCGCACTCGTGGCTCGAAATCGGCGTCTGAGTATGTGATGAGAAGACCTGTCAGCTGGGTAGGCAGGTGTTGGTGGTCTTAACTTACTGTCTTCCAACGTGCCTATAGGGATTTCTCTCTTCCTTACCGAGTCCCAGAGCCACACAAGGAAAAGATATTGCACCCAGCTCCCGCTGCCTAAAGTAACCACACCACTTACCTAGGCGGGCATTCGACATTAGGTGCACTGTCGTCCTCTTTGGGCCTGATGCCCTCTCCAATCCCGCCGCAGACCGAGGGCAAGCATTCTGATCAGTCGCCTTCTCCAACGGCCTCGCCACGAAAGGCGCCACGCACGTCTCGAGGAGGCTTGCAGGGGTTACGACAACGTCAAACGAAACAGCCGTTGCTGATACGTATGAATCTAACGGAGACCCAGATGGATCGAATCACGGATGCGTATGTGTTTCCCACGTAACGCGAACTGCTGTTATTGTTTCTATGGATGCTGAATCTTCGCAGCTTTACGAAAAACGTCGGCAGCAGCCCTTTGAGGGCCCGTCCAACCGCGCAACTGATGCCCAAGACAGAAATCAGTTCTGACGCGCCACAGAGCTGCAATATGCCCTATGGTGCGGCGTACAGCGTGAGCTGCAGCGGTGACGACGTTTTTTCAATGGCTGCGCCCAGCGTCTCCGACCTCGCCTGCGGCCAGCGGGCTCTCCATCAAGCGGCAAGCTTAGCCGAACGCCGCCAGAAGCAAACCCCCGCATCGATACAGGTGTGGAAGGGGCCACAGAGCCGGGCAACGGATCATTTGCTCTGGCGGCCATCCATGGAACCTGTTCCCAATCATGTTTCGCCGCCCAGTCTCGTGCGCGAGGGAGGTCTTGGTAGGCCTGCAAGTAGAAGCCAACATATCTCTCCTTATATCCCCGGCACTCAGTCACAGATGGCCGCTTTTAGATGCACTGAACCGCGCGTCGGGCCGAGGGGCGAGAGCAAGCCCAGAAATCAAGATTCACACGAGGCATGGGAACGACCATACAGCCCGTCGAGAGGCCTCAGGCTGCAGCCTCACTTGCAAGGCTTCGACTCGTGCCCCCAATGGCCAGAGTATGCTCAGGAAAGACTGCAGCAAACGAAGCGGTCTACTTCTGGGGCTTTGCCATCTCCTTTACCAACTGAGGCGTCCCCTCCTGTTTCGGCGGAGCAAAATCTCAAAAGTCCCTTTTTCTCTCCGCTGGCATTGTATTTTCGTGGCCAGGGCTTCCCGACAACCAAGATGGGGGAGAAGACCATGATCGGTCATAATGGTTGGCTTGAGCGTACAAACTTGGTCTCGGATGACAACGAAATGAAGAAGGCTCTACCGAAAAAGGGGGGGATTCTCGGGACCATCAGAAAGATGGCAAAGGATATGGTAAGCGCGCCGTCTTGAGTTCAATTCCTTTGGGTAGATGCAGAGTGCTGACGGCATCTCTACAGACAGCTGAGTTCCAAAACAGTAACCGACGACTCCCCAAATCAGTGAAAGAGACGCACCTGGGCCAAATGCAAATTTCTCTCGACCCTAGGGAGCAGAGCCTGCTATATTGCGAACTGGAGTTTCATCTCACGACAGCTCTCAGTGATTACATTACCGCCGAGCTTGACAAGGGTCACCTCGTGGCCGGTAACCTGAAGCAGGTATCCGACTTCTGGGCCAGCCGCGGTCGGCCCAAGGTTGTCGGCTTCAGGTATGACCTCGAAACGCAGCTGCAGCTCATCTGTTTGCACGCCCACGATTTCGATTTCCACGGCCGGCCTCAGAGAAACCTGGCCGAGATCGGGGGCCTTCTCGGTGTCATGAAGACTCACGCTCGCCAGATGCGAGTACGCACATTCTGCCAGCCGGACTCGGTAATCGCAAAACAGCTCGCCGACGCGCAGGCGTTGTTCGACTTGATAAACGTGAACAGTACGCAGCAGCTAGCTCTGTCAGAGGCTGCAAATTTCTTTGAAGTTATTGTTGAACGGGAAAGGGAAGAACGGGAGCGTCGCCTCCAAACAGTGCGCAGGACTTACGTGCCTGGACCCGGGCAGCGACATATTAATGGAAAGTGTGTGCCGCAGGAAGAACCTCCTCGACCCCAACGGTTGGGTCACACTTCGAAATCGGGCCATGAATCGACATATATCTGAACAGGAATTGACGTATCATCGTCATGTCTTCTGAGGGAATGATCGGGCAAGACTTCACGGCCAGGACGTGGATTTCGCGGATCGAGAAAGGAACAACACGCGTCCTTTCAGCAAGTTCTCGGAATTATCAATATGTATTTTTATGTACACTAGACGAACGGCTTTCCAAGTAAATCTTGCGAGTTAACTCATAGATAGATGCCTTCGCCAGTTATAGTGTGTGTGTGTGTATAATATATATTTAACGCTAGAAAGAGGGGCGCATAGCGCCTTACGGGCCAGATACCTACATACATATGTACATATGTACATACATTAGTACGCAGACTAGTATCTCACAGACAGCTCTGGCACTCAAAAGTGGAGGCATATGATAATAGGCCCTATAGGCCGCTGCCGTGCATAACAACTAGTACTAGCTCGGTACTTAACGACTTCTTGGATACGTTTTTGCCGGCATCGGCAGAACTAAATTCCGACAAATCTGGATGCTTGATAAAGGAGCCCAAGTTTTATGCCGGCTATTTTCATAGCTGCGTGGCCCGCCAAGGTAGGTTCGAGAACGCCTCCGGCTAGATCCTCCGCTCTTGTTCCCCTTCCCCGCCCAAAAGTGCTGCATCCTCCTGTTCTCCAGCGATCAGTCGTTGGAGAACCGATCATCCTGCCCTCTTTGACTTAACCCGAGCTGTCATCTCAGGACTGCCCTAGTTGCAAGTTTGTTGAGTCCTCACAGACCAGGGGTGTCTTGCGGTATCACACACAAAGCAAAGGCCCCTCCTCAATCAGGCTTATTGTTCGTACCTACTAGGAGCGTACCCTACCATGCCGCCTTGTGCCGTCCCTCACCAGGCCCTGACCTCCTGTGTGCCATAATCTCGTACAAAAGGATCTTGCCTACCTACCCACCCAGGTGAATCCGGAGTCCCATCTTCCTTCTCTTCACCACTCACTCGACTCTCCAACTATCATCTTGTGTTCCTCTTAACAAACCCCGGCTCCTGCTCTTCCCCTTCAACCCCTTCACACCGAACCTATCTACCCGAACGACCTCGGCACAAAACCATCCTCAAGACCAGAGGCGCTCATGTCGCGCCTCGCCATCGTGTCCAAGCAGCTGGGCCGACAGCCCCTCGCCGCGAAATTAGTGCATGCAGCCAGGCCACATTGTCGAGCCGTGCATTCGAGCCCCGTTTGGCAGAATCTCGCTCCAGTGCCCCGACCACATCTTCTGCCTGAATTTAGTCTCAAGGACAAGGTTGTTGTCGTTTCTGGCGGCGCAAGGGGACTTGGCCTGGTTCAAGCCGAAGCTCTTCTCGAGGCTGGCGCGACTGGTGAGCCTGCCCGGTCGCACTCGTTGCGATCCTCTCGCCATAACCATGGCTTAGCTGATTTATTGCCCTTGGCTGACGGCGACTTCGCAAGTGCATTGTGTTGATCGGCTGCCCTCACCGGCTGAAGATTCGGGCTCCGGGTTCTATCATGTCTCACAGCGTGCCCGTCGCGAACTGGATACGAGCCTTACCTATCACCAATCAGATGTTCGAAACGTCGGTGAGCTTAACAGAATCATGGAGCAAATTGCGAGCGTGGACGGGCGGTTAGATGGTCTCATTGCAGCTGCTGGCATTAATCACGAGACGCCCGCTCTTGAATACAGTGCCGAGGAGGTGGACAGAATGATGAGCATCAACGTCACGGGGGCCTTTATGACTGCACAAGCAGCCGCTCGCCAGATGGTTCGGCTCAAACAAAAGGGAAGTATCTGCTTCATTGCCAGCATGAGTGGTACAATTGCAAACCGTGGCATGTATGCACCGTAAGTTCTGAAGAGGGCGCGAAGTTTGACAATTTATAGTAGCTGATGAAAGATAGGGCATATAATGCGTCCAAGGCCGCTGTGTTGCAATTATGCCGCAGCCTGGCAGCAGAATGGGGACGATATGGGATTCGCGTCAACACAATGTCGCCGGGGTATGTCATGACACAAATGCTGCAGTCGCTCCTTGACGATTTTCCAGAGCGCAAAAAGGTATGGCCAACCGAGAACATGCTGAACCGTCTCAGCTTGCCTAATGAGTACCGTGGCGCGGCGGTTTTCTTGTTGAGCGATGCTAGTAGCTTCATGACAGGAAGTGACCTTCGAATTGACGGGGGCCACGCGGCTTGGTAAGGCTCTGTGGGCAGAACATGTGCCCTGTGTTGCATTCGAACAGAAGAACAACGGGTTAAGCTTCGCTGTTGGGTTGATCATGCAAGCGATAACGAAGACTGCGAAAGCATGTCCTGGGCTTGCTCCAATTGCACTGTCGACGGAGCGTTGAGACGACTCGGCAGCTGGTGGGCAACTTTGTGAGAGGAGGAGTAAAGAATAAGCACTATCGGTGGGATTACTTACGTTTCTGGTTTTGTCGGTCAATGAAAAGCGGCGTCGAAAAGACCACGAGGGCCTAGCTTTGCCATGATGCCAGTCCGTAAACCTAGCCTTTCCTCTATGATTGAGTTCGATGTTCCGCCGCTTCGCATTTGCAGGGCATCAAGAATAAATCCTAGGTGGACAAATTGTCTGCCACGAACTTGGACCAAACCTACATCTCCGCTCTCGTCATTCGCCCGCAGTTGAGCAGCTTGTCTAGCCTTGAGCACGGAGAGTGTAGCATTATCACGGGAGGAAGGGGGTCGAAGAGTAGCAGCTTCCAGCCGCGAAATAGAAATTGAAACCGGCTGAGCTATGCCTATGTCGCGGAGACGGGTGGCAAACTCGGTGGTACTGTGATTCACGTCTAGTCCTTGTGATTAGAGAACCATCTGTTAGCAAGACTGCTTGATGGTATCCTCGCATGACGTCTTGCCTGCTGAACCATCTTGTGCTGCGGAAGTCGGGACAGGCCAGGCGAGCCTCGACACGGGCGGAGCCTGATGAGCAAGACTAGGAAGTGAAGCAATCTCGTGAGACCTAAGGGGGAATTTTCGCTTCGAGCTCTGTCGACCGGTCGTCGAAGCAGGTCTAGAGATATAGGAACCCATTTCTCATATATGATATAGGTAAGGTAAGTAAAACGTCTTTTGAACCCAACACAAACCCTCCTGTCCTAAAGGCCCAAAGGGTACGGCTAAGGGAATGCTTACTCAACCATATGCTGTCCGGAACAACAGCCTCCGAAGACTGCCAAACCGCAACATTTTTAGCGGCACAGGAACTTCCTTCAGCGTTCAGTTATCCGTATTCCGTACAAACTTCCTCTTCTTCTCTCCAGCCCACAATAGGTCATGAAATGCGAGTTTCAATACCAGGGTTACGCCTACGGCCTGCGGCCGAAGTTGCCATGGTCAAGTGCCGAGGCCTCTCAACGTCACGGCCTGTCCAGTTTCCTGTCATGCCTCCGGAGTCTCCCGCCTATATTCGTCTCCCGGCCACCCCCCAGTTGAACGAACCGAGGCTGCCGCGTGTTCGAGGTCACTTACCAATTCCTCGAGAGATTTTCCCTGCTGTCGAGGGCGATCGAAAGATCAAACCGCAATATATTCGAGATGTCTCACCAATGCCTGCGCATCGTTGCGAGGCACGGAACGAGTCTCAGCGGTGGAAGCTTGGGCTTGCTGATAGAAGGAGGCGGAATCTGGAACACGGTCTGCGCGCGCTCTGGGCCCGGCGTACTGAGAGCGACAGATTGCGCAAGCTGCAAGTGAGCAGCACCATGGAACAGCACAAACGCGCCGCCGCTGCACCGGAGCGAGAGGACGACCGACTCACCCGAACTACGATTCTTGAACAGCTGATGGACACCAAAGTTCATCCCGATCCCGATCGACTTTCTCGAGTCGCTCGCAGCCGTGAGGAGCTCTTGGCCAGGGAAAGCGCCAAACGCGAGTGTCGTCTTTACGCCCTCACAGAGCTCTACATCAATGCATCAAACTTCATCATTACCGAGAAGGAACTCGATGATGAAGTTGAATATCTATTCCGCGAAGATTACTTCCAAGTGCAGGGTCATCATGAAAATCGTCTCGGCATGATGGAAAATGTCTGGGGACTCTTTGGCAAGCCCCCCTCGATTGCCAACATGCTGCGCGAGGATGCAGGTCGCTCTGCCAAGATGGCAGACCAGCACGCTTCTGAATACGAACGTTCTGTCCATCGACACAAGCGCATTACAGAAGATCTCACGGGTGGGAAAATGTTGTGATCAACGGCCAATGGCATCTTGACTCTTCGCGTAATAGTATGCTTCCCTTCCACCCCCCGCCTCCCCTTCTCCTGAAGAACGAACAAGATGGGACGCGGCTCTCGTCCGAAAACAGGTGCTTAAGGGTCATGGCACCAGGTTACTGATTTTACAATTGCTTGCAGGATGAGGTTGTCCCATCAGTCGAAAAACATTTGTCTTTGTGACCGCAGACAATCACTGCCCGCCCCTAGTCCGTACTTCAACTTTTAACAAAGGTGCACGCCACAAATGCCGCATTCGGATTAATGGATCGCTCATCGCTTCTCCACGAGAAGAACGTGCATGGCTGCATATGCAAGAACAATAAATGAAATGGCGAAAATGCCGAGATTGCGAACGTCCGACCAGAAGGCGCTGTTGTCGAACCCAAAGGAGCTGAGAATGGCCGCTCCTGGGACTGTAATATTCAGCCCGTATCGCCTGTCGCTGAGAGTAAGCTCTACAACTTCGTTGACGATGAGAGACTCGAAGCCGTAGTGAAAAATGGATAATGTTTGTAGCCACAAAGCCCCGGAGGGCGTGGCGTCGTGGTTGAGGAGGAAGCCCGCAAAAAGGAGACTGAACAGCATCACGAGGCTTCCGATGAGGTTCGCCACGCCACCATCTTTGCAAACAATGCCTATGAATAGGCATATGGCAGCCGCCGCCAGGTTGAATAGAACCAGAACTAGCATAAACTTGAAAAAATGGCCTGCGTGGGGAACCAGTCCAGTCATCGGATATATGATGGATCCCATCAAGATGGGCGGGATAATCCGCAAAGGAATGATATCGAACAGAACCTTGGCCGCAAAGTATGTAGCTGGCGCGTAGTAGCCATTGGCGCGCTCCCGGACAAACAAATGACGCTCAGTCGCGAAGACGTGAAGGCTGGTGAGAGTGCTAAAGCCAAATAGTGCCAAAAGGAAGAAGAATAGGCCTAGACGGTTTTGGAAACCAGGTATGTCGTCCGTTAAGCCGTAAAACAGATAACCCGAGAAAACGGCCAGGATGATGGCCGTTGCATAATGGGTGAGCATGAGCATCGGATTCCGATACAGGTTTTTCCACGTTCTTTGAGACAAAATGACGAATTGGCGGGAATAGCCAACGCGAAGCCAGCCTCTCCCCACGGCGCTCATGCCAAAGCGAGCATATGGACTTTGGGAATCAACGTCGTTTTGCCGGCTGGCTTCATCGGCGGCGCTCACAGCCAGCCTAATCTCCTCTTGTATGTTATCCGCTATTTCGGACCGGGCAAATGATTGCGTCATGAGGTCCAAGTCGGTAGCAGTATCTGCAGACGCTGGCAATGCATGACTATCTTCCGCTGGCCGAGCGGTCGTACCATAGGTGGCCAGGTTGGATCGAAGACGGTATGTGCCAGATTCCTCGCCGCCAGCGTCTGACGATGCGGCGGTATTAGCCACGCGTTTTCTGCGTGTGAATAGCTCTCGCTCCTGCCGAGTCCTGACAGAATCGCCAAAGCGGCTTCTTGGCAGCCCGAAATGGCGTTCGGGAATGCTGTCTCCACCGGTGCTTGCCCCTGACATGCTGGCCACGGATTTGACCGCTCTGGTGCTGCTTGGCCCAACGCTCGCCGCGTCCCCGGTTATAGCTCCGTCATCGAAGGGCATGCTGGTCCCAGCATGCATGGTGAGGTCGACCAGGTAGTCGGCGATATTGAACCCAGGTGGGCATTCGTAACCAGTTCCATCGAAGTACGACTGACATCGCGTAAAGGGACCCGAATACACCGTTTTGCCCTGTGCCAAGAGTATAAGCCGGTCGAAAAGCGCCACGATATTGGATCGAGGTTGGTGGATGGTGAAGATGACGGTTCTCTTGTAGTTCTTGGCTAGAGTAACGAGGCATTCAACGACGTTGTAGGCATTAAACGAATCCAGTCCACTTGTCGGTTCGTCAAGGAACAGAACTGAGGGGCTGGTCACGAGCTCGCAGGCAATGCCGACTCGTCGTTTCTCGCCCCCGGATATCCCACGGCCACCATCGTCCTCTGAACCAATGAGCGAGTCTCGAATGTGGTAGATACCCAACTCCTTCTCTACCTCGAATGCTCTCTGCTCTTTGACGACACGACTCATGTCCCTCGGCAACCGCAGCAGCGCGCTGTTGAGGATCGTCTCGTGAACAGTGAGCGTGGGGAGCATGGTGTCTTCTTGGTCCACAAACCCCACGACATTTCTGAACTCGGCATCACTGACCTTTTCACCGTTGACGAAGAAGTTCCCAGAGACTTGGCCCCGCTTGTTTTTACGGGCCAAGATATCGAGAAAGGTCGTCTTCCCTGCTCCGGATGCTCCCATGATGGCTGTTGCCTCTCCTGGACGGCAAATGCCCTGAATTTGGGAAAGTATTTGAGAGTTGTTTAGAGAATACGAAACATTCTCGAAATACAGAGCGACTGGTTTGTGATTGTTCATAAGTTTGGTAGCCTCATCGTCAGAGTCATCCAGCCGTATTGCCCCGTACTTGAGTTTGCGGCGAGAAAGGAACCAGGTAAGTATAATGATGGCGACGACGAAGAGAGCAGATCCCGCGATGACACTAGCGATGAGCGGTGTGTTGATTTGCTTGACCGGACGCTGATAGCCGGGTACCTCGGTCTCGTACAGACACTCGCCCGGCCGACAATCCAGAAGAATGCTGGAATCGCCGATCAGCTGATGGATGAGTTTGTCCATTTCGGGCTCTGAGAAAGCGCAATCGTGAGATCCGCGGCTATTATAGATGCATTCGAAGCTGCCAGGACCTCGGATCGATTGTTTTAGAAATTCGCTGAGATCAATGGAGCCATCCTTACCGCACAGCATGCGTTCCGGGACGCAGCTGCAATTGATATGTCCACACTTGTACGATGTTGTATTCTTGGTTTCGTCGAAGTTTGCGCTGGATTTGCAGTCCGTAAGATGGCAGTAGAACGACTCAACAGCATCAACCCAGACTAGGAGAATATTAAAAACGTAAGTATCGAGCTGCAGACGTTCAACGTTCACCAGCAGTGAGGGGATCCTCACACTGAAAATCGCATGTTCCCGTCTTCTTTTGGCAGCTAAAAGTCACTTCGGGAACTTGTTTTCCCAGGAGAGTCGTGATCTGCTTATTCGTAACTCGGCACATTTGGTGATTGTTGTTGACAACCTCGCCATTTTTATAGCAGACACCGCCGCTTCCGGTTTCCATCAGAGCATTGCAAGCTTCATTGTGCGTGCAGACATTGCAATTTATGCCAGACCACCCAGGATCACAGTCGCACGCCGGGCCGGATCGCATAGGTCGATCCTTGCCGCGAGGAAGTGATCCGCAGACTGAAAAAGAGAGAACAAGGGATCAGCAGGGCCGTTGCTCGAACTCATCGCCGCGAGGCGGTGCATGATACCACGTACGCGGCTCGAGGCAATCGTCTCCCCCAAAACCAGTAGGACATTCGCATTTGCCATTGTATTCGTTGCAAGATGCGTACTGAGAGCAGGTGTGGGCTGGAAGTAGGCAGTTGAAGCTGACGCACGCCACTGTCAGGAGCGCAATCCCATCAACGTATCACCTGAAATTTACCAAGGAGGGCAGTGGGCAGGACGGTTTCCCATCAGCGATATTTGAGCCTGCAGCGCGTCGACATGGTGAAAGGTCGAATTTAAAGACGCCGAGACCAGAAAGATTCGTGCTGCAACACCGATCACGAGGAGTCCCTTGAACACAGGAGCAGGCATGACGCGGTTTGTGTGTGAAAAACAACCACGATAACGGAAGATGACGACCAGAAAGCAGGTCACCTGCCAGGCTACAGTTGACGCTAAGTCTAACACATCAGTTACTTACTTTGTTGTACCTACTACGCTCCGGGGCTGGGCAAATACATACCACCTACAACCTACAGGCACCTGAAGCCTGAAGGCTAAATGATTAATAACACAGGCTACGGATCTGTGACTGTACATGTATACACCTAGGGAGGTATATATATTGATAGGGACAAGCCTAGGTACGTGGATATGTACCCGTAGGTCCCTCGGATTGACTTGGCCTAGTAGGCACTTAAATAGAGGGACAGGGCGCTGAAAAGGGATAGCAGCTAAGGGCCCTCCTACTAGCGCAACGTATTTTCTATATAGTATTATTACTTAGAAAGACTATCTTAATTAGAATTAAACTTATAAATATAATTAAATTTACTACTATTTTTTAATAAAAATAAGCTTAAATATATATTTTACTATATTAATAGTTTGTCTTAACTAATTTTTTAAGTAAAATTTATTAGTTAATTATTATTAAAACAATTTTTTAGGTAATAGTACTATTAAAAATATATTGCGCTAGTAGGGCCCTTATTCGCTATCCTTTTTTTTTTAGCGCCCTATCCTTCTTTTTAAGTGCCTACTAGGCGAGGTCAATCCGAGCCTAGGACCTACAGGTAATACTTTGGCCTAGAACGATGTATCTTCCATGGCGTGGCGGCTAATCGGCTACGATCTCTGGGCCGTGACTTCAGGGGTGGAACTACTCCATACCGCCCCCGCAGTGCCCAATATAGTGCCTTCCCCTTCGGCTTAGTAGGTATTACCTAGTAGCTTTCCCCGCACTCTTCTTACCCCTCGGCCTCTTGGCTCTCGATCTTGACGATGCTCCTGATCCCTGTGGCATTCGCTTTATCGGATTTTTTCTTCACCACAACCGACGGATAGTGCTAGATGCGTTCTTCGCTCTCGAAATTCGTCCGTCCACCAGCTCGCGGCTCACGGAAATGCTCCTTCGCGTACGGATATTTGTGGAACTTCCTCCCTGCCCTGATGTCCGGCCCTGTCTTCTTCTTTACAATTCCTTATCTTCTGATCCTCGACCAGACCCATATTTAGACGCTGACTTTCCAGCTGTAGCACCTCAGGTCACCTGCAATCAAAGTAGTCCTCCACGACTGGTTCAGATCAAATACCCTGAACCTACCTCCTTGCCCGTCCTTATAAGCCTGAACCTTCGGAATTTCTCTTCAGCCCCTGACAAGCTATACATACGACTGTCCTTCGTCACCAATCGGATCAGGTATACGAACCGGAGAGTGTCTTCGAAAGCAAGGGATTTCCTATTATAGTCTTACTGAGGCCTCTCTTTCAATCGTTGCTCCTCCGCCATCTCCACCAGTTCAAATAATTTTCCAAACCTCGACTTAGCCTTCTATTACTCAAGATCCAATAGTAGTTGGTTTTTGTCATGGCTACCGTTGCTCTCTCCAGAGCAATCCAACATAAAACAACTTCCAACTTACCTCACGCTATAAAACCGGTGCACAAGCTAGACGACGTCGGTTCTTCCCCCCCTCCTCCATCGGGGCCGTGTATTCCTCCCTCACCGAACAACTTTTTCGCTACCTGTTCAACAGATTCTACAGGCGTTGACGCCGATACGCTACTCTCTTCTCCTAAGGGCCTCGATGAGACACGGCAGAAATCATTGTTATATCCTCCGGAAGGATATGTCCGCGTCGATGCTGGCCGCCTATCCATCTATGAGATTACTGCGGATCAAATCGCACAGGCCGTGGACTTCGCCGCAAGGCAGCCTCTTCCTCCTGTCTCCCTGGTCTTCCCCTGGTTGCACGGCCTGAACCCAAATAACCAGATTCAGCAGGCTTTCTTCATGAATCGCTGTCGTTCCCTCAGGAAAACACCATCATGTCTCCGCGGCGTGACTCTTGTCAAGGCCAACGGCGACCTAAGCGTTGGACGCCTGAAAGGCGCCATTGCGCCAGAGGAATTTATGCGCCGAAGTGCCGGTTCTACGGCATTCATCGAGGCCGATCCTGTAGATGGCTTCTCAGTCCGGAATTTCCAGATACAGACGGCTAAGGTTGCATTCACCTCAGACTTGGTCATATACGGTGACGATCTTGTCGAAGCTCGCAAGGTGTCGTGGGATGTTGCAGGTGCCCAAAGTCAATGGCGGGAGCAACACGCGTCTCAAGGCTATCCTCTCCCTCACTACAACACTTTCTTGTGTACGAGCACCATTCAGGATTTTGAGGATAGCCACGACGATCTCGTCTCCATTGACTCCTATGGCAAGTGTACCGGCAAGGTTTTAGACTTGGCTCAACAAGAGCGCAGGGAACAGTGGAACATGACACAAACGTCTGAGATATCCCACAACGTCTTCATGGGTCCAACACCGAAACTTCGAAGTGATGAAGTGAAAAAGTTCGATATCCTGATTGAGTGCTCTGACCTGGGACGGCTGAATCCGACTGCTCTCCGGGTGATCGCCGAGAAGATGGAGGACCAGGGAACTCAGGTCTTCGTGGATTTCCCTTCTTCAGGCAGCATTTTGCCTCCGACCTGGTCAAACGATGAGGCTGATAGTATTCTTGAAACGTGCCGCTGGATTTTTCACTTATCCCACGGCATACGTGCAAGCGTTGACGGCTCCAATGCGCATTGCTACGGCGATGCATCGCAATGCGAGCGACAGCCTAGAACAAGCCGACCCCGAAAGATACTCATACACTGCGCTGATGGGTACACAGAATCATCCATGTTAGGGATTGCCTACTTGAGTTTTAGCATCGGCTGTCCTGTTCATGAGGCATGGCTTGTTCTTCACACATCGAAGCGGCGGAATTTCTTCGCCTATCCAACTGATGTGGCTTTGTTGACGGCATTATCGCCTCGTCTTCTGCAAGAGTCTCCGATCTGTGCTGGCCGGCCTTCAGTAGACACGATGAAAATGTTCAGCAGCGAACCAAGTTGGTTACAGTGGCTGGATGGGTCTTTTCCCAGTAGGATTCTCGACTACCTGTATCTTGGCAACCTAGGACACGCGAACAATCCAGATCTTCTCAAGGAACTAGGGATCAGACAGATTTTAAGCGTCGGGGAAACAGTGGCGTGGAGAGACGGTGAGCTGGATGCATGGGGTCCTGAAAACGTCTGTGTTGTGCAAGAAGTCCAGGACAATGGCATAGACACTCTCTCGGACCAGTTCGATCGGTGTCTCGAGTTCATTGGCGAGTTGACGACTTCCTTCGGATGACGTTTGTGAAGCTAACATGCTATTCTCAGGTGATGGAATGCGCAAAAGAGTAGCCACTTTGGTACACTGTCGGGTTGGGGTTTCTCGCAGTGCCACAATTTGCATCGCTGAAGTCATGCGAGCCTATCGTATGACCCTGCCACGCGCCTATTGCTTTGTCAGAGCTCGGCGTCTGAACGTCATTATTCAGCCGCATCTGCAATTCATCTATGAACTGTTGAAATGGGAAGAACATCTGAGAAGAGGCGGTGGTGGTTCAGAATCTTGGATAAAGAGGGAGCTGGAATGGGGAGAAATGGCTCGCGAGATTGCCTCGATGAATCGCCCATATTTAAAATGATGGGGTAAGTTACGTCTTTGCTCTGTTTGATTTGGCTTGTACAGGCCTCAGAGTCTTCTGCAATTGGCATGTCGCGTCGACAGACCAGCATCATGCAGAGAAGGCTCGGCGGATGTCGGGCTTGTTACGGGTCCTTGGATACTACATGAAAGCCTTCGATTACGTTTTCTTGAAGCCGACGCCAAAGAACTAGGTTAGGCTGGCTACTGCATCTGCGGCTGTCGAACAATCGGCTAATGTATCGACTGTCAAAAGTCCTGCAGATTGAGAGGGAACTCTAGTCCAGAATGGATTGCTCTGCGTTCGACACAGCCGATAGCAAGTAACATATTTACGCTTCTTCAAGAAGTCATATGATAAGGAAGGAAACATGTGGGAAGAAGCATGAGACATTAACGGTTTCTTTATTATGGTAGCGCGCCCAACCCAATGGGGGGGGCGGGTAGGTTGAAAAGAAACGACATGGATATATCATAAACACAGCAACTGCATGCGAGCTACGATCATCTGCCTTAGACAGCGGCTTGATGATTCAAGTATCACTTTGCCGACGCAAACCCTGCTGCTGGTTCAAGTTGGGACAGGAGAGCAGGCACTGCTTAGCCACCATACGTGGACGCCTCGTTCCTGTCGTCGCCTTCCAAGACACTGGGTCCTGAATTAGCAGGTCGAAACATGAAAAGGTTGATGATGATGTTGAAAAAGTCAACTCACGTATACTGCTTCACCAAGTAGCCCTCGCCGCCGTTTTCCATGTCAATGTTGTAGACATAGAAGCCTCCATCGCTCGTCACCACCATGACCTGGGGACTGCTGGAGCTCATGGCGACAACACTGCGTAAGGGGCTGGTGGCGTTTCCCCCAGCCGAGCGAGCCGTGCCTCCCGAAGATGCGGACTTGGGTATCTTGATGTAGGCAAAGTCTCTCATTGGCTCCCACATCTCAGTTACCGATTGAGGTAAATAAGAGCCAACAACGCCGGCGACGCCGCGGCCCATAAATTGTGAGGACCGGCGGAGAATGGTGCCGAAGGAGCCACTTTGCCTCCGATGTCCCTGCTGGTTCGCTCCCGCCGGAATGACGTTTGAGTCGACCGCGTCACTTCGTGGAGACTCAGCCTGGCTGTTGGCTGGGGATTCTCCATCGTCATGACCCCTGGCACCCGGCCATCGTTCTTGACCAGGAGAGCACGGGGGCTCGATGGGAGCTCCTGCAGGCGTCGTGTTTCCTGGAGGTATTCCGAGACGAAAAATGTGAACGGTATCGGATGCGGAGGAGACGCAAAGCAAGGTAGAGCTGAGGTTGAATGACATGCTGGAGATGGTAGATGGGTAGGTTCCTCGTCTAAACTGGTACAGCTTCTGTCCTCGCGGAACCGAAAACACTCGAATGATGGTGCCTGTCTCGCTGGCGGTGGCCAGCATTGTCCCGTCATTGTTGAGGCACATGCAGCTTAATGGCGATCGATGTGCCTCGATGACATTGACAGCTTTGAGAGACAGTGTGTCGAAGACAAGAACTTCGCCAGATGTGGGCGCGACGTATGTTGACAAGGGCGGCGCGTGGGACGGTCGTTTCGAGTCCGAATTCTCTCGAGGTTTTGGAAGAGGATACGCGATGAAGCAGTTGTCGGAAGAAGGTGAGAGGGCGCAGATGGCCGTTGGGTTCGGTGAGGTTGGAATGGTGTAGAGGAGACTCATGTTACTTATGTCGTAAACATAGATCTCTTCTTCTAGTACAACCGCCAGTCGCTTCCTGTTCAAGCGGACGGCTAGGACGGCTGAGGGAAAGGTAAGCTCACATATCACCGACGACCTCTGCGATTCCCCTCGATAATCAGCGACGAAAGGCAAGACGCGGGGGGGGGTAGGAGGAGTGCAGCAGACCTTGGTATTTTGTATGATTAAATGGCGAGGGGAAAGAATTAAGGCGACGAGCGAGGTCGAGAACAGCATCTCGATGAGGGCAATGTTGCCATCATCACTGCTGAATATTCTAGAAAAGGGCTCGGTGTGGTAGATGCGAAAGCCTTTGGAAGTAGCTGCAAAAGTTCCAGCACCGTTATAATCAAGACGAGGAAGAAGATGGTCATGTCTCGGGACGACTGACCAACAGCGAGACAGCTGTGATCCTGATTGAAGGTGATAAAGTTGAGCGACAGGCTTGCCATGTCGACGCCCCCAAGAGCGACACTGCGGATGGGCCGCGGCTTCTGCGAGGAACGGATGCGAGAATCTGACGGGGAGGATGGTACGACGTCGCCCCGTCGCGGAGAGGATGATCAGGGCAAGTCGTTGCTGTTTGGCGCCGATTATGGTGTAGAGCTGACAGTCAAGAGGGACGAGTGGATGGACATGGCCGATAGCCGGTGTAGTTCGGATGACTGGAGCGTTGAAATCGCCCGTGTTTGGGTGGGTTGGATGGTATCGGAGTGTGTCTTGAAGACTGCGTCGACGCTGGAATCAAGGGGTGGTAGCTGCAGCGGACAGCAACCACAGTAGGTGGTACCTACCGAGGCAATAGAATGTGTCTGCCGAGTGAGGGGCGGAGTGTATGAAAATGGATAAGATTATAGAGCTTATACTATACGTACCTAGTACATATGTATGTACATATGTTTATTTAAAAAATAAATAGTAAAGTAAAAAGTTTTTTTTTAAAGTTAAATAGAATTTAAAAACGCGTATATAAAACTAGTTTTATTTTTTATTATTTACTATATAGTAATTACTAATATTTCCTAAAATAATACTAAGTATATACTCTTCTTAATTAAAACAGTAAAAAACAATACTACTCGTAGTCTTTACTAGTCTAGATTAAGGCCTAGGCCTTATATATATACTTATATATATATATATCAGGGTAGGGTAGCACGGGTTTAGGCAGGATCTAAAGGGCGTATAGTGCCTAGAGGCATAGACCTGCCGCCTTAATAGTCCTTAGACCTCCTTAGCACTATAACGCAGTTTCTATACCTGCTAACTATGCCCTTCCTATAGAGTTTTCGATAGGATTAGGCTTATCCTAAGGTATTCGTACTTTATAGGTATTTATGCTCGGGATTATCCTATTCTAGGTAGAAGGAATATATATTTATTTACTTATCCTATTTATAACTCTTAGTTCCTTCTACTATACTATTAGGCTTGCCTAATAGTTATAAGCCTAGTCCGTAAAGCTTATTTAAAAATAAATACGAATAAGACCTTTTTATTTTAAATAGAAAAGTAAAGTTAGTTATAATACTAGTTTATATAATAGGTTTATTTTGCTTAGTATTTTTCTCTATATTTAACCCTAGAAAATAGAAACTATATAAATAGATATAGTATTTTCCTTATCTTCCTTCTCTTTTATAATAGAATCTATTAAAAATATCCTAACTTATATCTATACTTTAAAGGGTAAACTTAATTAGACTCCCTAGTTAAATAATATTAAATTCTTAGCATTAAATATAGATATTTAGCAGTACTATAATCCTAAGTCTATAATTAACTTTACTCCTATTATAATTCTCGATAAAAAGGCTATATTTACGTAAATCTAAGTCTAGACTAATAGAAAAGCAGAGGAGAGAACTATTAAAAAGGGGCTTGCGTATATAAATAACGCAATTACCTCTTTAATTTCTAAAACCTTTTAGATCTATCTTTTAGGATAGGTTACTCCTAGAAAATAGATTAAAGAATTAAAATAATAACTCCTTCTAGACGCTAATAGTAAAAAATAAATTGCTAAATAATATTACTTCTTAGTTATCGAGAAAAAGGGATTTAGAGATTAGCTCTACTAGTTATTATCCTTTAATAAAGCAGTTTAGGATTATATAGACCTTAAAGTTACGTAAATCGAAGAATACTAAATATAATAAGACTTTCTCTCTTGCCTTAAAGACTCTAACTTGCTATAGATTTAGTCTTATATAGTTACTATAAAAACGCTAGACGTATATAATAATAAATAAACTCTAATTAGAACTATAATTACTAACTTTTAATCTATCTATTAGTCCTGCATGCCTTTTTTTAGCTAACCTATAGTTAACTAGGCTTAAGTAAGACTACTATAAACTAAAGTTACTTGCCCTTATAGTCTTTATTTATTAAAGTATTTTAATAATTAGTAGTAAACCTATTATACTTTCTATTCTATATATAATAAAAACCTGCTAAAAAGATAGATATATAAAGAACCTATAAAGAAGAAAATCGAGTAATATTTTAAGTTAAATCTAGAGGAGAAAGCTAAAGCCCTTATATAGT
Organism: Ophiocordyceps polyrhachis-furcata BCC 54312; assembly: GCA_001633055.2. Lineage (NCBI taxonomy): Eukaryota > Fungi > Ascomycota > Sordariomycetes > Hypocreales > Ophiocordycipitaceae > Ophiocordyceps > Ophiocordyceps polyrhachis-furcata. The sequence continues at coordinate 276,903 of LKCN02000009.1, forward strand.
TACTTACTTCTACTACTAGGAATAGAACGAGAATTTTTAAAGTCTCGAATTAGAAATAAGTTTTATTTCTATTTATAAACCCTATTCTCTATTAGCTTTTAATTAACCTCTATTATATAATAAATAATCTTTAATAGTATATAATCTACGACTTTAGCGCAAATATTATAGTTATTAATTATCCTATTTAGTTTAATAATAGTACTTTTTAAGATAATATTTCTAAAATAGTCTAAATTAGCGAATAATTTCTTCGCGTTCTAGGCAAAAGCATAGTTACTATTCTACTTCTCTCTAGGGATATCTTTCGCCTTATAGATTACTAGCTTATTCCCTAAATACTAACTAGCGTATTTATAGCGTACTAGGGTATCTCGAGAGGCATTCTTTAAGATTAGGAAAAAAATACCCTTTACTATAAGGCCTTAAAGGTTACTCTTCTTAAAATATCCCGTATTAATAACTAGTATATTATTGCAATAAAGCAATTTCCTAATTCTAGAGTTAATAATATTATAAAATAGATTAACGTTAAGGAGGATATAACTTTATAGCATTAAAGACTTAGTTATCTAGGATCTAAAGTACTTAAATACCTAATAATAGGTATTCCTAAGGATAGGATTATTCGAATAATAGACTTATATACTATCTATAAAACTAGAAAAGCTAAATAAACTATTTCTTATAATAAACCTAAATATTATCTATAGCGACTAGGTTCTTAACTAAGTTTTAATCTTTATCCCGGACCTTATAAATCTTAAACTAGTATAAAATACTTTGCTTTATTTACTTATATAATAATAGGAATATAGTTTCTTTTCCTAGTCTCTCGAAAGACTAAAATTCGTTAAATTTGCAATAGGCTATTTATATATTTTTTGCAATAGTATAACCTTCTTATCCTCGCTCTAATTACTAATAGGGAGAAGGCTCTCTTAACTAAGGACTAAGTTGCAACTCTTAAAGATAAAGGGATCTGTATTATTATCTCTGCCCTATCTACCCTAATATAAAATAGATATGCAGAAAGATTAGGAGCAATTATTAAAGAAAAGGCTTATCTTCTCTTAATCTAATCCGGACTTCCTAATACCTTATAGCTAGAAATCTATAAAATAGCCTTATATCTTTTAAATATTACTCTAATATATCGAGACTCGATAAATAGTCTATATACTAGATAGTAGCGCTATTTAAAGGATTATAACCTAGTATATTAATATATCTAAGACTTATAACTATCGATTAGTTATTTAAGAGCTTTTAGGTATATTTCTTTTCCTATAATAATTTCCGCTTTAGAATATATTAAATATACTAAGACTTAGAACCTATTATAACCTCGGGTATACCTTAGTTACCTTATTAGTTATTATAGGACTTACTAGTACGTTATTTAGATTCTATCTATCTAAGAGATAAAAATCCTAGTATTAGCAAATATTACTTTTAATAAAAAGATATTTTTCTCTAAAAATAGAGAAAAAAATGCTAAGGCTTTTGCTATATACTCTTATAATATTCTCTAATAACTCTCTACTATTTCTTAACCTAATCTAGAAGAGGATTTTAAGGTTCTTTACTTATTATATAATATTATTAGTTTAAAACTACTATTATACAACTAAACTAGGAACTACCTTAACATAACAACTACTTATAATATAGGTTATGCCTCGTACGACTTATTATCTTAAGAGAGCAGGAGGTTATATATTAGAATAGAAACAGGAGTTACTAGGTTCTGTACGGTAGTAGGATATAGAATAGGTATATAGACCTTCTCCTTCGTACGAAGGAGAAGGGAGAGTATCTGCATTAATACACAATTTGGATCCCTCTATCTTACACCTCTTTAATATATACGTGTTCTACAGACCGCTTAATACTAATTAGTGCGTCCCCGAGTTCGAATAAGCAATGCTATTTTAGGATCTTTTATGCGAAGCGTTTATTAATAAGCTACGAGCCTCCCTTATAGTCTCTATAGATCGAAACGCTTCCTAGTATTTTATCGACTAGCGTTATACTAATAATAATCGCTATCGTACGAATTAGAGTTCTTTATAAAGACTTCCCTTCTAACGACTACTATAGTCCTTACTAGCATAACGTCGTTTACTCCTGTCTTCCTAACGATTTACACCTTATACGATAAAGAAGTATTTCGTCTATAAAAAGGAAGGTTGCTAGTTAACTAACTATCGACTAGACGAAATTAAACGCGCTAAAGGATAATACTTAACGCTCTATAATAAAATATAATAACAACCCCCTTCTAATAATAACTTTAATGCTTTTCTTTTATCGTATAAAGGATTATTAAACGAACTACTATAAGACGATTTTTTCCTTTAGTTATACGATAATAACTTTTAGGAGGAATCTAACTCTGCACCTACTAATACTAAGGGCTAAGACGCTATTACTTTTTTTACTACTGCCGCTTATATATATTATCTAACTAGCAATAATATATATTACTTAAACGACCCTAATACTCTAGCCAAGCAGTTCCTTCTTTCTAACTAATACTGTACGATATACTAGGGTAAGCTTTAGGATACTAGGGCAGCCTAGATCTTAACTATTAGAAAACCCTAGGCAGAAGCATATATACGGGAATACCCTTGTACAATAATCGATTAGACTCCTAGCTAGAATACTATTCGTTTCAGATTATCTAACCCTGTTTTACCTATTAGAATAATCCTCGTACGAAACCCTCTAGGCCGCGTCCTTTACTATATCCTCGATACGGAAACGCCTTTCCTCTTCTATCTTAAGGATGCTAATTATCTTCGTGCCTACTTCGATAATACTAGAGATATTATCGTATAATATAATAGATCTACTATCCCTATTATTTATAAGTAGGGCTATCCTTTCTTTTATATCTCTAAGCACGAGGCCGTATTATACTATACTAAATATAAATTGCGCTACTTATACTATCGTTTTAGATATCCTAAAACTAAACGACTTTATAATCTTCTTCGCAATACTAGCTATACGAATATCTTGCTAGCTATTCTTAACTCTATCTAATATCTATATTATTATTATTAGTCGTATAACCCTAAGCCTCGATGCTTTAAGTTCTCGATTAAGGACGACTACGACTTTAACTATAGCGTTATTATTAATATTTTCTACCTTAGCAGCAAGCCCGTTCTTTATATTATTAACAAGGCTACGTTATTTTAGGCCGCCGCTTTCGTATAATCTATATCCGCCTCTAATATATAGAATGCTTTATGCAAATACTAGATCTATACGTACTAAGGCCTACCCGATATTATTTCCTATAATACTAGCACGAATTTCTCCTCTTCTAAATTTCGTATAAACGCTAAGTTACTTAGCTCCTCCTATAAGGAAGTCCCTATCGAAGTATACTAGGCTATTAGCAAAGTTAAAAGGGCCTATGCCCCTTTTTAGCAGGCGTATAATATTCTACGTAGCGAGATTAACTCTTATACGGATAACTCGACTATATTTTAGATAGCTATTAAGGCCGTTAATAATACGGCTAGTCTAAATAGTCTTATCCCTACCCTTCTTATATTTAGCGCCTACCCTTAACTTTCGTATAACGATCTACTAGCGCTAGACCTTATTATACGGGCTGTAATAACCTAGGATATAAATACTAGTTAAAAGTACTATCTTCTTAGATAAGCTGCTTACTAAACCGCTTAGTAAGATATCTTATATAATACTATTAAGTAATAGGATATCTATACTTAAGTTCCGGCTAAACTTCGGATACTAAGATAAGGAATAACGAATAAGAGTCTTAGGATAAGAATAACGAATAAGAGTCTTAGGATAAGAATAACAAATAGGATTCTTAGGATAAGAAGACGGCTAAAGAAGGCTAGCAACGGACAATGCATTGTGAGTCACACAGTGAATCACACAGTGCAGTACTGTGTGAGTCATAGCGTGGAATGTGACGGAAGACAATAGAATAAGACAAAGCTATTCTATTCGTTAGAACTTAGTATGGATTTAAAATTAGAATATAACGGAATGCAATAGAATATAACAAAGCTATTCTATTCGCTAGTGGATTTAAAATTAAAGGTTCTATAGGATTCCATGGGTTTCTACGTAGCTTATATAAGTAGATAGTTTTCTTAGGGAAGAAAAAGTATATAAGGAAGCCTTCCTTCCCTCGAAGGACCTTCCCTTTTCTTCTTTCTTCTCTAAGCTTTTAATCCAAACACACTTGCACCTAAAAGCCTACTCTCTCTATACCTACCTCTGCCTTATAGGATATTCCTAATTAGGAAGTCTACCTATAACGTGCTTTGTAACTTTTCTCTCTTGCTACTTATTAGCCTAGCTAAAGAAAGTAAGTAAAACCTTTATCCTTTTACTACCCCCTTTCTCTTATCTTTAGAAGCTTGGATTAAGGGCTATTAGGTAATAATCGGATAATTACGCCTACCGTATTCTATTATAAGGGTACGGTACGTAACACGTTAAAAGCTTCTTACTTTTTTAGTTACTCTATAAGTACGAGAAAGGAAGAGAGTATGCTAAAAAATCCCTTTTCTAGCAAAATCAGAAAATCAAACACTATACTTTCAATCTCATATATCTCCACGATAAAATAAGGTATAGACCCACTTTTTTCAATCCTAATTAGGAAAAAGCTGGCGCTTCCTTGTGGTGTATAATATGGCTACTTTACACGCTCCTGCCCCCCCCTATGCTGCTAACTTTAGACCTGCGATCGATATTAGCAAAGTTCCAAGACCTAAGTTCTTTAGTGGAAAAGATCACGACCTACAGGCCTTCTTAACTAATATAAAGGCTTATTTTAGGCTCTACGCTTCCGCGTTTACGAGTAAACCTCTAAAGGTAATCTATACTTCTACTTATTTAGAAGGTATAGCCTTAGACTAGTTCGAGCCTATACTACGGAACTATTTAGCGCCTAATAACGAACACGAAGAAGATATAGAACTTATCTTCGCCGATTTCGGACACTTCGAAGAAAAAATACGGGAAGTTTTCGGTTAACAAGACGAAGCTAGGACTGCCGAACATAAGTTAAAGACCCTACGGCAAAAGGGTTCTGCTTCTAGCTACGCTGCTAGCTTCCGACAAATTACAAGTAAGCTAGACTAGGAAAACGAAGCCCTAATAGCTATATTTTACGACGGACTAAAAGACGAAGTTAAAGACGAAATATATAAGCTAGATTAGCCAGACGACCTATCTACTTATATAGCTTCTGCAATTAAAATCGACGATTAATTATTCGAAAGAAGACAATAAAGACACAGTAGTAAGAATAATTCTTCTTATATTAATAAGGGAAAAAGAAATACTAAAAAAGGAAATTATAACTATGCTAATAGAGGTAATCCTATAGATCTAGATATAGTTTCCTCTAAGCCAGTTATCTGCTTCTTTTGCAAGAAAGAAGGGCATATTGCGAAGAACTGCTTTAAAAAGCAGGGTAAGGGAAAAGGTCGACCTACAAGTAAGACGATTAGCACTATTACTGCTTTTCCTATTACGAAGAAGGTTGCTAAAAATATTCTAGGTCCGAGTAGTAAAAATACTGCTATTCGTTCCGCGAATTAGGGAAAGAATCTAGCGAAGGAAAAGAAACAACTCGAAGCCTACGCTACTGCAGATAGGCTATAGAAAGAAGTTCAGGACTACAAAAAGCCTTCGACTAGTGCCAATAATACTAATAAGATAGCCGATATTCTATACCTAAGCGGTTAGAATACAGTTCGACGAACCGACAGGCCTACGGAACCTATAAGCCCGATCGAACATCCTACGGAATTCGATTCGGAAGGCGAATACTATCCGGTTTCGGACGTTAATCTAATGAAATCTTATAAGTATATTATGGAAGAACAGTATAAGAATCGATAGGAAGGATTTCGAGGAGTACCCTATACTTTCGACGAAGTGGATTATAGCCCTTTAATTAGCGATACGGTCTCGACTATTACGCTAGATAACTATATACGAGATCGCGATAACGATTCGCTAATTCCGGAAGAGGAAATAAAGAAAGAAAACGAAGACGTCGATATTAAAATAGATTTACCGCTCCTTACGGCAGAAAACCTATACTCGATTCAGGACGAAGCAAACGAGGAATTCGAAAATAAAGTCGAACAACGTTATATTAGGGTTAAAGACGCTATTCTCGAGGAATTCGAAGAATGGAAACATAATAATGCCAACGAATACCACCTTAATACTTATATTTTCGGACATTTAGCCGTTCTAGAAGGATTTCTAGAAAGGTGTTAGAACGCGCATAAAGCTACTAGTTATCTTTATTGCTTCGAGAATAATTGCGAATTCCATAAGGCCGAAAAAGAACGAAAGAAACACTTTCCGACTAAACCGCCTTATTATAACGATTACAGTTATATCGAAGAATCCTTCTTTATTAACTAGATTGAGTTTATTCTAGATCGGGAAACCGATTTTAGAATCCTAAAGGAAGAACGAGGAGATAAATTTAACCTATAATCTCGAATCGTTAATAACTAGTTAGTGGAAATCAAGTACCGAATTGACGAAATAAGGGACGGCATTTTAGGAGACTCCCTGGATTCGGAAATCCCTACGGAAGAAAATAGCCCTACAAGGTAGGACTTTTTAACTAAGCCTAAAGAATACAGAAAAGACCTTAAAGCTAATAAAAAGCAGAAGGGAAAAGGCTTAGCCTCTATTTAAGAAGGGTAAATAGAGGTGGATTTAGTACGAAAAAGGAATGCATTACGAATTTAGGAAAGGAAATAGAAAGGCGTTATATATTTAACTATCCTAAATTGCAAATTAACTCTATTATAATCCAAAGTAATAATAAGAGAATTCCTATTTCGAGATTAACCTTTACACTTAAGTATAAAGGAAAAACAGTTATAGCCTTTATAGATAGCGGAGCCGCTAGTAATTATATTTCACCTATAGCCGCTAAACGTCTAAACTTACGCTATAAGACAAAGAAAACGCCTAATATAGTAAGGAACGCCGAAGGATTTAACTTCCGGTTTAATAAGGGTTTAATTTTATACGAAACTAATCACTTCGAATTTAAAATAGGACCTTATACCTTAACCAATACTTTCGATATCTTTAAAATAGCAGACTACGATATAATTTTAGGTTACCCTTTTCTTTATAAATATAATCCGCAAATTAACTGGAAAACAGGCTAAGTTAAGTTTATAGACGATTACTTACATCCAGTGCTTCTAGTAGTTCTACTAGCAATAATCGAACGGGGTTTAGAAGGAATAATAAGAAACCTAGACGGTATAATTATAGGAACAGTAAGAAGCTTACCTATAAGATTTCTAAACATACTAATAGAAGCGAGTCGAGTGTAAAAACCAAGCGATCTAGATTTGCAAACAACGATTACTATGGAAATAGACGATCGAATAATAGTAATTATAATAATAGGAAACAACCTAATTATAATTATAGAAGAAGAAATAAAGTTAATCCTAGATTTAATAACGCACTAGGAACGCTTTATAAAGGATTTAACTCGAGAAATTTTAAAGAGGCTAGACGCCCTAATAATTTACAAGGTTCGATACAGAGTTCTAAAGAAGGAAAGAAAAATAAAAAGAATAAGTTCTTTAGACGTAATAGCAACCAGAAGTTCGCTATTAGAGATAGGTATAATTATTATAAGCAAGAACCTTATAATAAGACTAGAACGATAAGTAATATACCTAATAATATTCCTTATACTACTTTAGCTGCTATTTCTAAAGTGAGCTATAAAGAAGAGCTAGCATCTTATACAGAAGAACAGCTAGAACGCTATAAATTAATACCTAAGGAAATTCTAGAAAAATATTTAGATGTATTTAAGGAACCACCGGATAATACTTTACCGAAAAGAAGTATTTAGGATTACGAGATTAGATTACGACCTGATTCGGAACCTAGATTTGGACGAATTTATAATAGTAACGAAAAACAACTAAAAGTACTAAAAGAATATCTAGACGAACAGTTAAGGAAAGGCTATATACGACCTTCTAAAAGCCCTTATAGAGCACCTGTTACTTTTGCTAGAAAATCGGGAGACGAAAAAGACAAAGAAAGACCGGTTATAGACTATCGAAAATTAAATAACGATACTATTAAAGATAGAACACCTATACCGCTAATTATCGAGCTAAAAGATAGACTAAGTCAAAAACAGTATTTTACAAAATTAGATCTAAAATTAGCTTATTACTAGATCCGGATAGCAGAAGGAGACGAATTTAAAACAGCTTTTAGAACTAGATACGGAAGTTACGAATACTTAGTATTACCTTTAGGACTTTGTAATAGCCCTGCAACTTTCCAGAAACGTATAAATTATATCTTAAAAGATTACTTAGATATTTTTACGACAGCCTATTTAGACGATATAATTATATTCTCGGATACCCTAGAGGAACACAAAAAACATATACAACAAGTATTAGAAGCGTTACGGGAAGCTGAATTATATATAAATCCTAAGAAGTGCGAATTCTATTCGAAAGAAGTAAAATTTCTAGGTACTATAATAACCCCCTACAGTATTAAAATGGACCCTACGAAATTAGAACCTCTTAAAGACTAGCCTATACTAAAATTAATAAAAAATATACAACAGTTTATAGGATATTGTAATTATTATAGGAGATTTATAAATAATTTCTCTAGTATAATAATTCCTATTTTAACAGTTATGAAATTAGCTAAAAAGGAACCTTTTAAGTGGACTGAAGAAGCTAATAAAGCTTTTAATTCCCTTAAAGAAAAGCTACTTTTAGCACCTATTCTGTTAGCCTATAATTCGAAACAGCCTTTAATTCTAGAAACCGATGCATCTAATTACGCGATAGGAGCCCAATTAAGTCAAGAAGATAACGATAAAATACTCTACCCTATAGCATTTTATTCGAAAAAGCTAGTAGATTCGGAGATAAATTATCCTATCTATAATAAAGAATTCCTAGCTATAATTAAAGCTATTAAAGAATTTAAACATTATATACTAGGAAACGATTTTAAGTTAAAGATTTATACCGACTACAAAAATATAAGCTATTTTAGTACTAGTCAAACGCTAAATAGTAGACAAATTAGGTGGGCTGAATTCCTTACCGACTATAATTACGAAATAATACATAAAAAAGGTAGTGAGAATAAAAGAGCCAATATTATAAGCAGACGACCTGATTTAGATACCGGTATAATACCTATAACGACTAATTTCCTTAAGACAAATTAATACGGAAATTTAGAACAGAATACTTTAAATGCGATATTTAAAGTAGAAGCCGATAATTCTATATTAGAATTAATTAAACAAGCTTATAAAAATACTAATTTTAAAGCTTATAAAGAGATTAAATGGATAGATAACTTAGCTTATTTTAAAGAAAAGCTATTTATTCCACCGTCTATAGTAGAAACTATAGTTAAGGATTTTTACGAATTACCTATTCATGGCCACCAAGGAGTACAAAAGACTTATAATAGGATAAAAGCCTATTATAACACAAAAAACCTTAAAAAGACAGTAATTAACGTTATTAAAAACTGTAATATTTGTAATAAATCTAAAGCATCTCGACATAAACCTTACGGATTACTACAACCTATAACAGTTACTAATATCCCATAGGAAAACATAGCTATGGATTTTATAGTTGATCTACCTGGATCGATAGACCCTATAACAAATACCGAATATAACTCTATTTTAGTTATAACCGATAGATTAACTAAATACGGCTATTTTATACCTACTAAAAAGGCTTTATCTGCTAAGAATTTAAGTTATTTATTCCTAAGAAAAATAGTAGCAGATAGAGGACTACCTAAAGTTATTATAAGCGATAGAGATCCTAAATTTACTTCTAAATTTTAGACTAGCCTTATGGCTAGATTAGGAACTAAGCATAAATTAAGCACCGCTTTCCACCCAGAAACAGACGGAGCTACGGAAAGGCTTAATCAGACTTTAAAACAATATCTTAGAGCCTATATTAATTACGAACAAGATAATTAGGTAATTAACCTACCTATAGCCTAATTAGCTTATAATACTTCAGAATCGGAATCTATAAAAACAACACCTGCTATAGCGAATTATAGATTTAACCCCGAAGCCTATAGATTAGGTCTATTAGATAAATCTAATAACGAAAAAGCTATTCTAAATACGGAACAGCTACGGTCTTTACAATCTTTTATAAAATCGGAATTAGATTTTATATTAGATCGGATGTGTTTTTATTATAATAAAAATCGACAAAAAGAACCTATATTTAATAAAAACGACAAAGTTTACTTATTAAGGAAAAATATCGAAACAAAACGGCCAAATCAATCCTTAGAATTTAAGAAATTAGGACCTTTCCTAATAGAAGAAAAGCTTAGTAATTTAAATTATAAGCTTAAACTACCTAAAGGAATGTATATATATCCTGTATTCCATATATCACTCTTAGAAAAGGCACCGAAAAACGCTAAATTAGAAGAAAACATCGAAACTATAGTCTTAGAAGGAGAATACGAACCAGAAGCTATACTCGATAAAAAGATAGAAGAAGGCGTAGCCTATTATCTTATAAAATGGAAGGGATATTCCTCTGAAGAAAACACCTGGGAGCCTGCTAAACACCTAACTAAAGCTCCTAAACTTATTAAAAAATACAACAAAGAACACCGCTTTTAATAAGATGTTTTTAACGTTAAAAACCTTAGAAAGGGGAACGTACGAATAATATAATCCTTTAGAGGCCCTATTAATTTTTTACTTATAAGTTTTTTCGAAATACTTTTTCTTTTCTTATAAGACTAAGAAGTTAATAAGGTGTTAAAAACAAAAACAACCTAACTATTATTTATACCCTATATTATTCTTTTTATAGTTAAGTTTATAAGGTTATAAACTATAGAAAGGGGAACGTGTAATAACCTAGGATATAAATACTAGTTAAAAGTACTATCTTCTTAGATAAGCTGCTTACTAAACCGCTTAGTAAGATATCTTATATAATACTATTAAGTAATAGGATATCTATACTTAAGTTCCGGCTAAACTTCGGATACTAAGATAAGGAATAACGAATAAGAGTCTTAGGATAAGAATAACGAATAAGAGTCTTAGGATAAGAATAACAAATAGGATTCTTAGGATAAGAAGACGGCTAAAGAAGGCTAGCAACGGACAATGCATTGTGAGTCACACAGTGAATCACACAGTGCAGTACTGTGTGAGTCATAGCGTGGAATGTAACGGAAGACAATAGAATAAGACAAAGCTATTCTATTTGTTAGAACTTAGTATAGATTTGAAATCAAAATATAACGGAATGCAATAGAATATAATAAAGCTATTCTATTCGCTAGTAGATTTGAAATCAAAGGTTCTATAGGATTCTATAGGTTTCTACGTAGCTTATATAAGTAGATAGTTTTCTTAGGGAAGAAAAAGTATATAAGGAAGCCTTCCTTCCCTCGAAGGACCTTCCCTTTTCTTCTTTCTTCTCTAAGCTTTTAATCCAAACACACTTGCACCTAAAAGCCTACTCTCTCTATACCTACCTCTGCCTTATAGGATATTCCTAATTAGGAAGTCTACCTATAACGTGCTTTGTGACTTTTCTCTCTTGCTACTTATTAGCCTAGCTAAAGAAAGTAAGTAAAACCTTTATCCTTTTACTACCCCCTTTCTCTTATCTTTAGAAGCTTGGATTAAGGGCTATTAGGTAATAATCGGATAATTACGCCTACCGTATTCTATTATAAGGGTACTGTACGTAACACGGGCTAAGGCTATCCGACTAGCTATATAGCAAGTCCGCTAGATTAAGGCCTAGGCAGATATCTCTCGTGCCCTTTATACTAGGAACGGCCTAGATTCGTACGATATCTACTAACTTCCTCTTTAAAATAAAGTCCTCGTCTAGCGAGAAAAGAATAAGTAGCAGGGCCCTTATCGCATCTCTTGCTTTAACGGATAGGACGTCCTTCTTAACCTGCCTGCTAGCCCTATACGCTTCTATATAATATACGTTAAACCCTATTAATGCCCTTCCCTTTCGATACCCCTATCTCTAACCTAAGCAAAGAAGCAGGCAGGGAAAGTCTAGTTTAAAATACCCCTTTATACGCTAGCTAATAAGGCCGACTATAAGCAGTTTTTTACTTATTATATAATGCTACGGGTTTTTATTACCTAGCGAGAAAAAGATAACTATGCCCTTGCTCTTTGCCTCCGCGAATAGAGTATTATTCTCGCCCTAGGGCAGCCGTTTAAGGAATCTAATTGCGCGGAAATTGCTGCTCTTTTAGACTAGGAAGTCTTTACTTTTATACGATTCGACCCTACGAAATATGCGCAGGCTCGCATTTTTAAGACTAGGCTAGTCTAGAAGATTAAAGGGCTAAATAATACGCTATATAAAAAATCGCAGCTTATTATCTAGGGCTATAGCGATAGCAAAAAGGACTAAATTCTTATATAATCCCCTACGATTTTATAGATATCTTAACGTTTTTTTCTCGCTTTTAGTCTATCTTTAATAAAGTTATATAATATAACTAGCAAACTTCGGGATATTATATAAGCGTATATTTAATCCTATAATACGCTTACTTATACGATATATGCTTCCCTTCCTAAGGAACTTTAGGCTAATTACCCTCTAGATATACTCCTCCTTCTCTGTAAACCTCTATATAGTCTTGCGGAATTAGGTCTATACTAGTTTAAGACGTATTACTTATACTACTGCTCTAAGCTTTATATAACTCTATTATTATACGACCCTTGCCTTTTTTTTACGCCCTATAGACCCGATTCTTTCGGAATTACTAGCTTTTAGATAGATAATACGTTTTCTTTCGCCTCTACTAAGTTCTCCGTGCTTAAAGAAGCTAAGCTTAAAACCGCGTAGTTTTGTGCAAAACCTAAGACTTTCCTTACGGATAGCTCGTTAGTTAATTTTAATAGCGGCCGTATTTCCCGTTATTCGTATAATATTACGTTTACTTAGAAAGGGCAAGCTAATAGCTTCTCTAAGATCGACCCTACTGCCCCTAACGCTAAATAGGCCTTTATTAGTTAACGTGCCCGTAGCGCTTATATCGCCTCTATTTGCTAACCCGAGGCGTTATACGATATTATAGTTGCTATATAAGTTACGGATCCTATAACTGCTAATATTTAAGCCCTAAATAAAAGGATTATATAGTAACGGGATAACTTATAACGCGGACTTCGTTTTATACTACTTAACCTTGCTTATACAAAACTGTTTATTTTTATAGATAGATTTTTTGCTAATAATTAGGACTTTATATCTTAACTCGGGGTCCTAATTATCCTTAGAGAAGAAACTAATAATAATAGTTCTTTTATTATATAAGGCAATATTCTATACTAGACGTTTATTAAGTATAAAAGGGTTACTCGGAGTATCCTTGCGAGCGAGTTATATAGTATAGTTTCGGGTATTAATATTAGCATCGCCTTATATATAACGATTTAGGCTATTATACGATCTCTTAGTTTGCCCCTAATCCCTTTAATTCTTTATACGGACTTATATTCTTTATACGACTATCTAGTTAAATTAGGCTCTACTATAGAAAAACGCCTTATAATCGATATTATAGCTCTATAGGAGTCGTATAAACGCAAGGAAATATCTAAGATCCGTTAGATTAATAGTAAAGATAATCCCGCGAATGCTTATATAAAGGGCGGCCCTAACGCTACCCTTACTACCCTTATTTCTACTAACAAGTATAAGCTACGTATCGAGGGTTTTGTTTAATAGTCCCTTTAATTTTTTTTATTTTTATTTCTTTATACGATATTATATACTTATTTTATTACTACTACTATTTGTTTCTTTCGTATAACGTGGATTTTTTATATTTTTATTTTTATGCTAGATCTTCCTACTCTTCCTCTCTCTTTCCCTTTTATAATTTCCCTTTATAGTTCTTTAGAAGTTTTTTTTTCTATATCCTTTTATTATAATCTTTTACGACCTAAACGCTATTTTTAATTTATTATACGACTACCTGCTAGCATTTTATATACCTAATCCCTATTATACGATTACTATGCCTTATTATTATTATCTAATAGGATAATAGCGTTCCTAGCATACGCCCCCTTACGTACCTCCTGCAAGTTAGCCCCCTAGCGCCTAGGGACTTTAACTTTAACGCGACTAGAAGGCAGCTTATCCTAGGTCTCGTATAAAACCTAGGAGTTATTGCTCCTACCCTCTATCGGCTTAGCTACCTCCTCCTCCTTAATAATAACACTGCCTTCTTCCTTAATAATATCCTCCCTATTATATAACGACTTGCTATTATTTTTCTTATTATTATTAGTATTATTATTATTATCTATTTCCTTAATAGTACTGCTAAGATTAACCCTCTCCTATCTATTATTTTCTTTATTATATAAATGCTAGCGTTAAGGAGATAAATTAAAAGCCCTTATTTAGAACCTAAATAAATACCTAATCTTATATAATCGCTAAATATAAGTTATATAGCTCCGGCTATTAATTGTATAATATATATTAAAGGGGTAAGGGTTCTTAAAATAGATATCGCAGGGATTATCAACTATACGACTACGACTCGTATTTAGGACGCTAAGAAAATAGGACTGCTTTTATACGATCCTAGTAAAGGCGTAATTAGGCTTTTTAGTTACCTAAATACGGATAGTAATATCGTGCAATAGTATTTAGCAGAGCCTTATCTTATTATCCTAAATAAAGTTAGTACTAAAGGATATAAGCGTTATATAAAAGTTAACTATTTCTTAACTTATATTTTGCGCAAGGCGAGATATAAACGCCCTATTCTCGGCAGAACCTGTTAGAAGATGCAGGAGTTAAAATATACTTAGCTAGCCCTAACGCCCTAGAGGCAAGTTATATACGATTAACTCCTGCTAAGAGGAAGATATTTTATCGTACAAGACGTCTTTATATTTATACGATTTATTATCTTTATTGTTTTTATTATTTTTATTATCTTTATTATTTTTATTATTATTATTATCGCTAAAAAAGAAGAAGAAAAGAAGAAGAAAGGAAGAGGAAGGGAAGAGGAAGAGAGAGCGCAATATATATTCCTTAGGGCGGTAAAAGCTAGGTTACTAATTTATAAGCAGCAGAATTAAGAGTTTACGATTTTTACTAGTATTTTTAACCCTACTATTACTATAGGTAATATTACTACTCGTACAGAGTAACGATCTAACTTATTAGAACCTTATAACTAAAAAGGCAGTATATAATAACCCTTTAGGTACGTATAGTACGTACCTTTTTAGCACTAGTCGGCCTAATAGTCCGTTTGCTAACTACTAAAGTTAGCGATTTTAAAGTAACGATTTCTAATAATAGTTTTTATATCTTTTTTTTTACTTATATAATAGATATAAAAAGAAAGAGTCGAGTATTAGTTTAAAACTACTATTATACGACTAAACTAGGAACTACCTTAATATAATAACTACTTATAATATAGGTTATGCCTTATATAACTTATTATCCTAAGGGAGTAGGAGGTTATATATTAGAATAGAAATAGGAGTTACTAGGTTCTGTACGGTAGTAGGATATAGAATAGGTATATAGACCTTTTCCTTCGTACGAAGGAGAAGGGAGAGTATCTGCATTAATATACGATTTGGATCCCTCTATCTTACACCTTTTTAACACGTACGTATTCCACAGACCGCTTAACAAATATAGATAAGCGCAAAGAGAAAGAGTCGTTTTTTATACCCGAGAAACCTGCTTCTAAACTAGAAATGCAGAATTTTCTAATACCTCTAACGTTAGAACCCTTACTAGACGCGTCTACTCGAGGGGGTAATAACTACTAGACTTTAAAAACTCTACTAGACTTATCTATATAAGGGGGTAAAGACGCTAATAACCCTCTAAACCCTGCTAATATAATTATTAACTTAGAATCTCGGATTCCGCGCTAAACCTATTAATAGAGAGATATATTAAAAGGTATTAATCCTATAAATATTATTATAACGTTTTGCTATTATCGATATCCTAGTATTAACTTTATTATATTAGTTATTAATAACGCGTCTTAAGTCTCTTTCCTAGAAAAAGATATGCCTCTACTACTAATAATAATCTATTAGGCTAAAGCATTATCTTTTTAGCGTAAATAGCTTATTGCTATAAAAGACGAAATTATAGCATATATAAAGGATCCGGGCTTTGCCCGGATCTTGTGTTATGCCATGCGAGGATAACTTATCTACGCGCCCAGGCCGCGCGCATATAGCCCTACCTCCCTACTATATATTATATCTTTCCTTTCTTTTTCTTTATCTTTATTATTACTATTTAGGTCGCTATTCTGCAGCAGTACTAGGCTAGACCCTTATAAATAATAAAGATTAATTCCCTTTTTGCTTTCTTTTTTCTACTATAAAGGACCCTAATATATACTTTTAATTATCTTAGCAGGTAGCTAAGCTTTAATAAATCGTTTTATAGTAGCAGGATGCTATACTATAGTTAGAATAATAGGCGATAGCGTAGTCGAGCCGCCCTAAGCGTAAGCCGCTGCCGCCTAGATCGCTATTTAACGGAGATAAAATATTATTCCTAGCGTAGCGCTCCCTTATAGCGCATAAGCTTATTGCTAACTAGGAGTTTATTAGCACTGCCTATAACTAGTAGGTGTTTTTATACTAGTACCTTGCGCTATCTATATAGGCTAAGGTAGCCCCTTTCTTCGAGCAAAAGGAGGAATATAGATATAATACGGAGTATTTCCTTAACTACTTTAATAGTATTTTTATAGACCCCTACTATTAGCAGATAGCTATAGCAGAGCTAGAGAAACTCGTATAGCGCCCTACTAAGTCCTTTTCGGATTTTCTTATTCGATTTAAGGCTAAGTTATCCCTATTAGGTAGGGCCTTATAGAATAAGGTTATTAAAGTCTAACGCCTTTATTACTCTCTCTCCTCTAAGTTATATTAATACTATATTAGGCGCGATATCCCTTATAACGACTATGCTAGGGCAGTAACGCGTATTAGGTCTATTGCTATTAATATTAAAGCCTTCTGCCTTAAGGCTTATTCTAACGCTAAAGGGGCTCCTCTAGCTAGCTAGACGCGTCTATGCCCTAATACCCTAATAACGGATATCTATAGCGCGGGCACTTCCTCTTAACCTGCTGCCTGCTATCTATAATAGTCTAATACCTGCTGCTAAGCAATATAAGTTAGCTTAGATATAATTAAGCAGCGCTGTATTAATAGTATATACCTTTGCTATAGTATCCCTAGGCACTTCCTAAAGTCCTATAACTTCTATCTAGCGCGTCGCCTATCTATATTACGCGTGCGTTTCGTAGATATAGTAGATGCTTCTAATGCTTCTCCGGGCTAGGCGGGAAATATACTACTCCTATAATAAGTCTCTTGCTAGGGGCAAGTAGTCGCGTTAAGGATATTAATAGTAGTTTAGCAATATAATTTAAGGAAATTAAGAGGGATATAAATACTATGCTTTTTCTTTTTCCTATGCTTATAAACTCTACTACTTTTATTAATACGCAGGCAGACTATAGCTATAATTGCTATACTGCTATAAGCGAATTGCTAGTTTAACGTTACTAGCTTAAAAGAGTACGTCTTCCCTAGCTATATATAGTCCGGACGGCTATTTCGATTAGTCGAGATTAGGATAGTTATTTTAAGGAGACGTTATTAATTTAGGATATTATGCGTTTCGTCGCTAATATTAATAGGTAGCTTATGCCTATTATTGCGTACCTAATCCCTAGGCTAACGTAGGAATTTATTTTTAGTACCTTATAGCTTATATATTATAATATATTAGTCCGCGCTAGCAGGCGCGAGTTAATTATCTATTCTGCAGATAACCTAGTTATTTATAGCAGCGCTGCCTGCTAGGTTTCTAACCCTATAGTCGCTATTATAGGTTCTGCTTTTACTAGCCTTATTTATAGGGAGACCTATTATCCTAAGGGTTTCTAGTTCCTTACGACTAGCCTGCGCGAGATCTTATTAGCGCTCTGCATTACCCCTACTCCTAAAGCGCCCCCTATAATTTCCCTCTTATCTAAAGTCTCTAACTTTGCTAACCTCTTTAGCAAGGAGAAGGCTAGCGCCCTGCCTCCTTACTATAGCAGCTAGGATTACTATATTTGCCTATATTATAACCCGGATAGTTCCTCGCCTACTCTCCTATAGGGCCCTTTATATAATATGCTATAGGAATACCTTCTTAAGGTTCGCTAGCAAATTACTAACCTAATAGATAAGGGGTAGATTCGCGCTAGCTCGTTATTAGCGGCTGCTCCTATCCTTCTCGCTAAAAAGCCTAGGGGTAGCTAGCGTTTCTATATTAATTATCGCGCTTTAAACTAAGTTATAGAGCAGGATTGCTACCCGCTTCCCTTAATTAAGGAGACATTGCGCAGCCTTTCTAGCGCCTATTAGTTTATAAAGTTAGATATCTGCGCCGCCTTTTATAAGCTGCGTATTACGGAGGGTAATAAATATCTAACTGCGTTTTATACCCGGTTTAGGCTTTTTAAGTAGCTTGTTTGCCCCTTTAGCCTTGCTAGAGCGCCCGCCTTTTTTTAGCGATATATTAATAACGCGTTAGGCACGTCTCTAGGCGACAAAAACAAATAGCCGGCTTTAACAGGCAAATAATAGCCCTATAAAGGACTAAAACGACACGACTCCCTCTAAAGGGAAGAAAAACGTTAAACTAACCCTGTATTGTATATATATAATCTAGAAAGGACTAAAGGCCCTATAGCTAAAGAGGCCAAATACTACCCCTCCCTTTAATAACTAAAAAATATGCTCTTTGCCTTCCCGGCTAGGTATAGCTCTATTATATCTATCTCTGCATAGCAAAGCAAAGGAAACAAAGAAAAAGAAAAGAAAAGAAAAAATGCCTCTAAAGCAATTTACCCTCGTCTTATCCCCTTTATAGCTCCTAATTTATTAACGACTGCTAACAAGTCTTTAGCTATCCTCGTTATAGCAGTAGTTATAGCAGCTTGTTGTTTCTTTAAACATTTAATTTCTTAGGCTTGTTTCGTAACGGTTAGTTCTAAGCTGTTATTTCCCTACACTTTACCTCGTAATAATAACAGTCGCTGTAATTTCCTTTTAACTGTATTATTATATAGGACTGTTTCTTTATTATTAACGTCTACATTGTTCTTTAATAGCTTACAAAAGCTAATATTAACTAAATTAACCTAGGCCTGCAAGTCTTTATCTACTAAAAATTATCGGGCTGCGTCGTATGCTGCTTTAGACTGTTTAAACATATTAGCGACCTTAAGGGGAGATCCAACAGGCACTGCAGGATAGGCAGGCGGTTCGTTCTAGCTTGGCCACGCGTTAAGCCTATAGTATAGGGTATAAGGGGATTTTAGGAATATCGAGAACTCTATAAGATTGTTTATAGCAGGACCTCTTAATATCGCTAATAGGCCCGATTCTAGGTAGGAGGTGGCGAGCTCTAGGTCTAAGGATATATTACTGCTTAGGCCAGACTTTCCTTCGATAGAATATACGCTTACGTTGGGTGCAAAAAGATAGCTAGATTCTTTAGAGTTATTATTATAGCTTTTATCGTCGTAGCAATCTTCCGGCTTAGGCGCAGTTGCACGTTAGTCGCTATTATTATTATATCCGAGAGAAGTATTATAATATTCGTCGTCGTCGTCGTTACTACGCTTAGCCTCCTCGCTAGCGGCACTCTTATTGCCGTTCTAATTATTAGCACTATGCTAATTCTTATCGCTATTATTTCTATATCTAGAGGCAGTAGTAGGTGCGCTAGCATTAGGAACTAAAGGTTCGCTAGTATCGCGACTACTGCTTAGATCCGTAAACATTTCGATAGTTCCTTTACCTAAGGAAGAAATATTAGTCGCCGCTATCGGCTTAAGTAATAATAAGGAAGCTTTAGCTATAATAATAAGGAAGAGTTAGGAACTAGATTATAAAGGGTAGAAGACTAAAAAAGTATAGTAAGATAAGGAAGAAAGAAATAGAAAGAAGGAAGCGAAAAGAAGACGCGGGGTAGAAAAGAAGAGAGAGAAATAGGTGCCTTAGGCACGAATTTACAGGTATTAAAGGCTAATAGGCCTCTCTAATAGCTGCTAGTCTGCTATTCTTAGGTGTTTTAGTCGTTAGAAAAACCTCTTTAAAGAATCTATATAGAAGGTTAGGCCTTTAGTGCCGCGTATATCTAATCTATTAATATAGACTAAAGTCTATAAAGCTCGACCTATCCTGTTCTTTAGTTAGAATAGTCTAACCTAAACGCTCCTTAATTTCTATAGCTTGCCTTCCCTAGCTAAATAGACTAGATCTCCCTCCTAGAAATTCGTCCCTATTCTAGACTTATAAACTTATTATCGATAAAGAGCCTTAGTATTAAACTATCCCTTAACCTAATCGTAGAGTATTATTGTTCGTGCTATATAGCAAAGCACAAGATTAGCATAGTCTCCTGCTAATAGCTAAAGAGTATCCCCTTTTTCTAAAGCTTCCTTTAGACGTCCTCCCGATCGCAGGGGGCTAAGACTAGATAACGTAGTGCTATAAAGCACTTCCGTAGGAGTAAAACTAAGAGAACGGACTAAATAGTAATTAATTTAACGCATAATAGCGGGAAGATAAATAGTCTAGTTATTTATGCCTGCAGTTATTCGTCCTAAGACTTGCTAAAAAATCCTATTTATAACTTCGACTAAACCTATACTCCTGTGCGATTATAATAGGGCGTTAATTTAGAGGATTTAATATTATAACAGGAATTTTAACACTTCCTAAGAGGTAAAGGCCGATCCTGCGTCTGCGTATACAGCTATAAGAGAGACGGCAATAAAGTCTAGCTAACTCTTTAATCGAATAATTGTTTCTAATATACCTATTATTTGTAATGCTATTAGCTAAGCAAAACAGGAGAAATAGTTAACTAATACTAAAATAAACTTAGTCCTATCTGCTAATGCCGGAAAAGGGCTAATATAGTCTATACCTAGAACTTAAAATAGCGCTAAGATAGTAATAGGGAGATTAGGGCATTTTAGCTAGTATAGTGCAAAGAACGTGTATTTAGGGCAGCTTCTAACATAGTTAACAACGTCCCTAGCTATATTTAGCTAGAAGATATAGGTATATAGCCTCTAACGTATAGCATTAATACTAAAGTAACCTACCTTATCGTAAGCTTAGCGTAATACTTTAGAAACTTTATTAAATAGAAGGCAACGTTGCTAATCCCCCGCCTGCCCTTTATAGAGCAGTATATTTATCTTAGTGCACTATTAGAATAATTTAGCCTAGCGCTTTATTTATGCGGATTAGATATAGTCGAGATAATCTAGCAGAGTGCTATTATTAAGCTACCCTAAGATATCGCAGTAACTAGGGTTATGCGCAAATTTGTCTATAGCATATACGGATTTATCCGCGCAAATAGAGACTATAGCTGCCTTAAAGTCCGTAGGAGAAGGGTTACCCTTCTATCTCTATAATAATTTAATTACGTGCTATTAGATCTTAGAAAGCTTAGGCAATACCGTACTATACTTGTCTACTAGAGGTTTTTTAATCTTATTACCTCGGAGATATTGCAAGAGCTCCTCGTACCTAGTATGCCCGTCTTTCTATCGCTAAAGCCCGGTAACCGAGTCTATATTACTAAGATCTTCGATATCTATTTCGTTGCATGCTTCTAATAGGAATAGTATTCGGGAGATGCTATCGGCCGCGGCATTCTAGTATCCTGCAATATAGCGAATCTAGATATTAAGGTGTTAAAGCTTAGTAACCTACCTAGCATAGATCCCTTTATGCCCTTTAGAGGATAAGAACTATATAATTAGCATATAGTCGGTAAAAACTAATAACGGCTTATTAGTATAAAACAGGTGCTAATATCTCCTGCAAAATTCGATAAGGGCATAGAGTTCTCTCTTATATATGCTATAATATCTCTAGGCTTTAGTAAGCAAAAACGAGTTATATAAGATTAGCACTAAACTATTATCTATATCTTAAAGAATAATATATCTACCCCCGAATATTAACGCATCTATATATAGTTGCACTCCGATATCCAAGGTTCGAAAAAAATCTTGTACTTATATAATTACTTATAAGTAATGCGATTTTTTGCGATTTAAATCACGGATTTTTGCTTAGTCAGATGATTTTTTATGATTTAAATCACTAGGGTAAAAAAATCACTCATAAGTGATTTTTTTAGTTAGAAAAAAAATCATGAGTAGATGATTTTTATGATTTTTTTTATAAAGTATATATATAGTATTTTTAATAAAAAGTAGAAATTTTAAAGATAAATTAAGGACTTTTAAGAGGAAGAATAATTAGTAGGGTTATATTAAAAAATAAGAAATAAATAATTGCTTTACTTTATTCTTTTATAATAATATTATCTTTTTTCTTAATTTATTATAAGTTATAACTAGACTTTAAAATAATTAATAATAGTAATACTATAAATATACTATAAATATACTAGTAATATTACTAGTAAAAAGGCTAGTAGTATTACTACTAGATAAATTAGTAAGAATACTAGTAAGAATACTAGAAAAAATAATAGTAAAAATAATAGTAAAAATAATAGTAAAAATAATAGTAAAAATAATAGTAAAAATACTACTAATATTACTACTAATATTACTACTAATATTACTACTAATATTACTACTAATATTACTACTAATATTACTACTAAATAAATTACTTAAAATATAATAAAGAAAAGGGTAAAGATACTAGTAAAATATAAGGAAAAATACTAATATAAATACTGCTAAAAATACTACTACTAATAATAATAAATACTAAAATATATACTAAAAAATATAAGAAACTAATCCTTACTAGTAAAAATACTAAAAAAAATCTAGGAAGAATACTACTAAAATACTAATAGAAAGTTTAAATAAATATTTATTAACTAGAAAAACTTAAAATAATTTTAAGTAAAAAAACTAGCTAATAAATATTAGTAAAAATAACTTATTCCTCCTCTTTACCTTCTTTATATTCCTCTTCTAGTAAAGTAAAGTCCTTTTTCCAACTCTTTAGCAGAATTAACTGCTTAATAGTATCCGAGTTTAGCTGGTTTCTTGACTTAGTAATTATATTAGCGCTTATAGAGAAAGCGCTTTCAATCGAAGCCGAAGTTGCTGCAATAGAAAGGTATCGTTAAGCTAAAATAGCTAGAATAGGAAATCTAGCCTTATTCTGCTTCCAGTAGTCGAGAATATTATCCTAAAATTATTAGCTAAGTTAAAAATTATAAAAAAATAAGTACTTACTTTTTTTTAAGTAATAGCTCTAAAAAATAGAAAATAAACTCTTCTGGCGTATTTTCCTTATCCGAACTAATAAAAAAGTCGTCCGAATAATTGGATTCAGCAGGGCTATAAGCCCGGGAAAAAGAAGTATTTTTCTGATTTACTTCTTCTTTTATTCTATAGTATTATTAGTAAATAAAATAGTTAAAAAAATAGTAAAAAAAAGAAATATTACTTACTTAAAGTATTCTGCGTTAAAGCAGTTAAGGAGGTCCTTTTCGAAGGTAGGATAAAATCCTAGGAGTTGTTTCTCCTTAAAATAGGCTAATTTTAGCCGGGGATCGAGAATAATACTATATAAGTATATAATATAAGTTTTAAAGTTAGTTTTAGTTAGTTTTTCCGGAAAGTATTTTTCAAGCTTTGTTTTTCCTTGTAAAATACTAGAAATAAAAAGGTTATAATAGTTTAACTAAAAAAGTTAGTAATAAATAGTAATAACTTAAGTAAAAAATACTTACTAGTCCAGGTGCTAGATTTGTATGCTCGGCTTTAATTCCATAGTCCTAGTATAAGTTGTTTAATTTTTTATATATCTAATAGATATATAAGAGCGCTTCCGAAGCTGTCGTATAAAGTTGACCTTGTAGCCTTATAGAAGGCTTAAGAAATATTTCGAATAATTCCTTTAGGTCGACTAAAGCATCCTATTCGCCAAGGGATATACTATTTTTTTAAGCTCCTTATTAGCCGTATTATTAATAGCGTAAAGAATAGCCGGCTTAAGTTAAATAGCTGTATTTAGCATATTATAAGTGGAATTCCACCTAGTAGCGTTATCTATAAAATAATATTAGTAAAAATATAAAGAAATAAAACTAAAAAACTTACCTAGGGGTATTTTTTCCTTATTTAAAGTAGAAGGAATTTAACCCTGATTTTTTGCTCTTTTAATGCCTTCTTTAAATAGCTTTTTTGGCTCCGTATTATACTTTAAAATTATAATAACTCTTCGAAGCCGGTTAAAAAGAGCTAGAAAAATTAGTAAAATAAATATAAAAGTAAAAAAAACTTACTAGAAAAGTTATTATCTTTAACTTGTATCTCTGTATTATTAGTTTCCAGGGCTGTTAAATCCGAATTAATATAGTTAGAGAGAATTATATCGTTTGCAGCCGAGGAAAGAAAGGCTTTAAGCACATCTTATGCTATAAGGTTAATAATATGCGCTATACAGCGCATATCACCTTTAAAGCTCTCCGAAAAAAGGCTATAATAAGCCTCTTTATACGAGTTGGCAAATGTATTATTATTACTAGCGTTATCTCTCGTAAAGCTATAAGAAATTAGTAAAAAAAACTAGTAAGTATAAAAAAACATACCTGAAAATAGTTGAATAATTTAAAGCCGGATAAGGGCTTAAAGCTAAAAGAGCTTCTTGAAGAATATAAACGCCAGTATGTCGTTCGGATAATTTATAGAAGCCTAGGTTTTTTAATATTAGCTTAAAAAAAATTAAAAAAAATAAACTTACTTATAAGGTAATAGTTCAACGTAAAATCCGAAGAGATATACGTTAAAATAATACCAATATACGCAGCCTGAGCATTAGAAGTCCAGATATTAAACGTTAAATTAAATAATCCGAAGTTTTTAATGTGTTGATTTAGCTTATTATTAAGCAAATTTCGTTTTTCTTCGAATTCTTTACTTAAAAGCTCTTTAATTTTTGCTGGGTAGATTTTTGGATAGTCCCTATTTTAAAAATTAGTAATAAAAGTTAAAATAAATAAAAAAATAAAATAACTTACTAGTTATAAAACGTTAAAAGCTCTAAAAAAGAGTCCGAGCTTATAGCGTTAAAAGAAATATTGTTGCTTATTAAAAAGGATAAAATCCTTTTATAAGCCTCGGTTGAATTAAACTAAAGTTGTTGTTTTTTTGCTGTATATTCTTTAAAAAAATCCGGTCTTTCTCCTTGGGGCTCTAAAAAAATAATTAGTAAATAAGTAAATAAGTAAATAAATAAATAAATAAATAAACTTACTTCTTTTTCTTCCTTGTTTTTCACTTTCTTTACTAAAAGCTATGCCTTCGTGGCAAAGAAAATAATGCCTACCTAAGTTAGAGTTAATTTTCTAATCGATTGCATACTTAAAAGTCTTATTACAACTAAAATAATTAGTAAATATAGTTAGAAAGTAAAAGGAATATAAGTAAGTTTACTTACGTTGTACAAGTATATAAAACTCGGCGTTGTTGCTGTAAGTTAATTAGTAAAAGCTTTCTAGTAAAAAGCTTTTGCTGAAAAATATAAGGCTTAAGCTCTAAATCAGGGCCTAACTTAAAATCCGGCTGGTTATAAATCGAAGCTAAATAATCCGTTTTTTCTACTTGTTTTTTAAGATTTTTTCCTTTTTCAATTTTTTTTCCTATATAATTTATTAGTTTCTACTATTTAGTATAGTTACTAATAGTAATTTTATAATACCTTTTTCTTTTTCAGATATAAAAGAACCTTGCGAATTAATGCCTAAAGTAGGCTGCGAAGAACGTTGAAAAAACGAGGAAGCTTTACTTGGCCCCGGGTCAGCCTGCTCGATAATTCCAAAGGAATTACCCTCGGAAACAGCCGAAGCAATAGAAGGCTTATAAGAAGCAGACATTGCGAAAAGTCACAGAGTAGGTTGAAGAACTTGAAAGAGGAGAGAAAGAGCTTTTGAATGGTATTTTTTTTGTTGAATTTAGTTGCGAAACGAAGAATTCGTAAGGAAAAAAAGAAGAAAAGAAAGGAAAGAAAAGTTACAAGGGAAATTCTCTACCTTATACTACCAGGAAAGCAAAACTTTAGTACAAAAAGTACGTGGCTGGAAAGCGCCAAAGCTTCTAGTATTTTCTAGTATTTTGCTACTTTTTAGAAGTACCTGCGTTATTTTTTTTTTGCAAGGATAAGTAGTAGTATTAGCAAAAGTACATTACCTCGTATTTTTACAAGTACTGTAGGCCTAGGGAAGAATTTGTACTTTTTCTATCTTTATACCCTGAAAAAAAAGGCCCTACTTACCTAAAATGGAAAGTATAATTCTTATGCTATTATTAACTATATAAAGAGCTTATATTCCAAAAATTACCTAAAATGGAATACTTTTAGGCTATATAAATAGAAAAGGAACTTATATATACTAAGTATTTTAAAGTATTTCTATTTTAAAAAAAATAATAAAATAGCGTAAAGAGGGAATTAAATTTTTTAAAAAATTCTTAAAATATTATAATATTATAAGGTATTTTTAGAATATTTTATTTTAATTTTAAGTCTCTTACTTACTAAATTAGAAAAAAACTACTTTTTAGGGTAAACCTTTACTAAGAGTTTCTATGCAGGAAAAAAATACTTTTTTTAAAAAAGAGTAAAAAAGAGATTTTATTTAATATATAGCCTATTAAAGAAGATAGGAAGCTAAAAACCTTATATAAGCTTTTTATAGTAAGTATATACTAAATTATATTTTTATTATATTTTATATAATATTATATAGTCTTTAAATTAAATGTTAGTAGTACTACTTTTTCCTATAGGGTAGGTATAAAAACCCTACTTTAAAAATACTAAAAAAAAAACTAAAAAAAAACTAAAATAAGACTAAAGTTTTATAAGTTATNTTAAATCCGAATTAATATAGTTAGAGAGAATTATATCGTTTGCAGCCGAGGAAAGAAAGGCTTTAAGCATATCTTGTGCTATAAGGTTAATAATATGCGCTATACAGCGCATATCACCTTTAAAGCTTTCCGAAAAAAGGCTATAATAAGCCTCTTTATACGAGTTGGCAAAGGTATTATTATTACTAGCGTTATCTCTCGTAAAGCTATAAGAAATTAGTAAAAAAAACTAGTAAGTATAAAAAAACATACCTGAAAATAGTCGAATAATTTAAAGCTGGATAAGGGCTTAAAGCTAAAAGAGCTTCTTGAAGAATATAAACGCCAGTATGTCGTTCGGATAATTCGTGGAAGCCTAGGTTTTTTAATATTAGTTTAAAAAAAATTAAAAAAAATAAACTTACTTATAAGGTAATAGTTTAATGTAAAATCCGAAGAGATATACGTTAAAATAATACCAATATATGCAGCCTGAGCATTAGAAGTCCAGATATTAAACGTTAAGTTAAATAATCCGAAGTTTTTAATATGTTGATTTAGCTTATTATTAAGCAAATTTCGTTTTTCTTCGAATTCTTTACTTAAAAGCTCTTTAATTTTTGCTGGGTAGATTTTTGGATAGTCCCTATTTTAAAAATTAGTAATAAAAGTTAAAATAAATAAATAAATAAAATAACTTAAAAATAACTTACTGGTTATAAAATGTTAAAAGCTCTAAAAAAGAGTCCGAGCTTATAGCGTTAAAAGAAATATTATTGCTTATTAAAAAGGATAAAATCCTTTTATAAGCCTCGGTTGAATTAAACTGAAGTTGTTGTTTTTTTGCTGTATATTCTTTAAAAAAATCCGGTCTTTCTCCTTGGGGCTCTAAAAAAATAATTAGTAAATAAGTAAATAAGTAAATAAGTAAATAAATAAATAAATAAATAAATAAACTTACTTCTTTTTCTTCCTTGTTTTTTACTTTCCTTACTAAAAGCTATGCCTTCGTGGCAAAGAAAATAATGCCTACCTAAGTTAGAGTTAATTTTCTGATCGATTGCATACTTAAAAGTCTTATTACAACTAAAATAATTAGTAAATATAGTTAGAAAGTAAAAGGAATATAAGTAAGTTTACTTACGTTGTACAAGTATATAAAACTCGGCGTTGTTGCTGTAAGTTAATTGGTAAAAGCTTTCTAGTAAAAAGCTTTTGCTGAAAAATATAAGGCTTAAGCTCTGAATCAGGGCCTAATTTAAAATCCGGCTAGTTGTAAATTAAAGCTAAATAATCCGTTTTTTCTCCTTGTTTTTTAAGATTTTTTCCTTTTTCAATTTTTTTTTCCTATATAATTTATTAGTTTCTACTATTTAGTATAGTAGTATAGTTACTAATAGTAATAGTAATTTTATAATACCTTTTTCTTTTTCAGATATAAAAGAACCTTGCGAATCAATGCCTAAAGTAGGCTGCGAAGAACGTTGAAAAAACGAGGAAGCTTTACTTGGCCCTGGGTCAGGCCCTGGCTCAGGGCCCTGCTCGATAATTCCAAAGGAATCACCCTCGGAAATAGCCGAAGCAATAGAAGGCTCATAAGAAGCAGACATTGCGAAGAGTCACAGAGTGGGTTGAAGAACTTGAAAGAGGAGAGAAAGAGCTTTTGAATGGTATTTTTTTTGTTGAATTTGGTTGCGAAACGAAGAATTCGTAAGGAAAAAAAGAAGAAAAGAAAGGAAAGAAAAGTTACAAGGGAAATTCTCTACCTTATACTACCAGGAAAGCAAAACTTTAGTACAAAAAGTACGTGGCTGGAAAGCGCCAAAGCTTCTAGTATTTTCTAGTATTTTGCTACTTTTTAGAAGTACCTGCGTTATTTTTTTCTTGCAAGAATAGGTAGTAGTATTAGCAAAAGTACATTACCTCGTATTTTTACAAGTACTGTGGGCCTAGGGAAGAATTTGTACTTTTTCTATCTTTATACCCTGAAAAAAAAGGCCCCACTTACCTAAAATGGAAAGTATAGTTCTTATACTATTCTTAACTATATAAAGAGCTTATATTCCAAAAATTACCTAAAATGGAACACTTTTAGGCTATATAAATAGAAAAGAAACTTATATATACTAAGTATTTTAAAGTATTTCTATTTTAAAAAAAATAATAAAATAGCGTAAAAAGGGAATTAAATTTTTTAAAAAATTCTTAAAATATTATAATATTATAAGGTATTTTTAGAATATTTTAGTTTAATTTTAAGTCTCTTACTTACTAAATTAGAAAAAAACTACTTTTTAGGGTAAACCTTTACTAAGAGTTTCTATGCAGGAAAAAAATACTTTTTTTAAAAAAGAGTAAAAAAGAGATTTTATTTAATATATAGCCTATTAAAGAAGATAGGAAGCTAAAAACCTTATATAAGCTTTTTATAGTAAGTATGTACTAAATTATATTTTTATTATATTTTATATAATATTATATAGTCTTTAAATTAAATGTTAGTAGTACTACTTTTTCCTATAGGGTAGGTATTAAAACCCTACTTTAAAAATACTAAATAAAAATCTAAAAAAAAACTAAAATAAGACTAAAGTTTTATAAGTTATAAAGCCTTTATAATTACTTTCCTTACTTCCTAATATTAAGCATATAAGTTTTAATAAATTTTTAAATATAAATATATAAAAGCAACTAACATTTTTATATTATATTAAGGAGTTTTTTTAAAAAAAATAAAAAAACACTAAAAAATAAACTAAAGCCTTACGTATAAAGAAAAAGCTTTTTTATTTATTATAAGGTTTTTTTTAAATATACTTTCTTTCCTTTATTATATTTTAAAAACTTATTTTCTATATTAATTTTTTATCTTTCTATAGAAATATATAGTATACTTTATAAGTCGTTTTTAAAAATAAGTATATATTATTAGTTTTAAAATATTATATTTATCTATTTTTAGAAAAAATCTTAATGATTTTTTTATGATTTTTTTAAAAAATCACT
>LKCN02000009.1:313868-326714 GCA_001633055.2 Ophiocordyceps polyrhachis-furcata BCC 54312
GGGGGGCAAGGGAAGGGGAGGGCGTCGGAGACGGGGGGGTGTGTGTCTTTCTTGTTTTCCAACCACGCCTCAGCAAAGGGGAGGGCGTGCCAGCAAGACAGGTAGCCCCAACCGTGTCCCGCCTCTCGCACCCCTGGTCTCTCTCCCCTCCCCTAGTCAGCTCGTCGAGTGAGACAAGCCTGTGGAGGCAATCCTCGAGGTTCCCACTTGGGGCCGTGCCTATTGCTGCCGGTCTTCTCTTGGATGGCCCGGTCTTGGTCGACTTTCCGCTGATCCTGGCCTGCGTCGCCCTGTGCCGATGAGCAGGAGAGTACTTATGGACCCCGTTCATCCGTCCGCCCGTACGATCGGCAACCCGGACTGCATCTTGTGTACTCTCTTCTTCTCTTTTTTTTTTTCTTTATTCTCCCCATCATTATTATTATATTTTTTTTTTATCTTGAGTCTTGGTTCTTCCTTCTCTTCTTCTGCTTCTCTTCCTTCTTCTACGCCTTTACTTCCGTCTCATCCTTTCCAAAACACATCTCTTTTCTTCTTCTTCTTCTTCTTCTTCTCCTTCTTCTTTTTCCTTTTCTCTTCTTCCACAATCTTCTTGGGAACGACTCGATTCCTGCCCTTCCTTGCTCAGATCATCGCAAAACAACGCCATCAATCTCTCCCTCGTTGACTCTCAACTCACAAACACCTTCAACACACACCTTGTCTAGCCCTGTGTAGCCACCGACAGAGAGCAGGCAGTCCCATGTACAACATCACAATCTGTCTCGAGCCCTAATACAGCTGGTCTCGCCTCTGAGGAGACTTGTCGTCCAGTCCTTACCCCACCAAGGGCCTCCTATACCCATCATCAACTTGTTCTTCCTCGTCCTCCGCCTCATCTTCTGTACACTACCACAATACTACACACCTACCTACCTAATTCACCCAAGGGAAAAAAAAAAAGACGACAGGGAACCAAATAAACAACAAGAAAACCCCCGTTGGGCTCGCGAGGTGAGAAGAGACGTCGAACCTCGACGAGACTCTGGGCTGACCTTTTGCCCAGCCATGGACAACAAGACAACCATGATGAACCAACCGCACGTCTTCCACTTCCAGCACGACGCCAAGCCCAAGCCTTCGGCCGCCATGTATCCGGCCATGCGGTCTCTGATGTCGTCGACGGCCATTCCTTGCTCACCGGCCCAGAGCGCCTTGACACCGACGAGCTCCCCGCTGCAGAAGCCGCTGTTCCCGCTGGAGACGGGGCTCAGCGACTCTTACCACTTCCTGCCCGCTACGCCGCCACTGTCGGCGTCGAGTAGCACGCTGGGGAGCCCCAACGCGCGCGAGGTGGTGTTGCAGACGCCCATGAACCCCATGTTTTCCGGGCTTGACGACCTTGGCGGAGTCAAGATGGCTTTTGACACGGTGGACATGATGTCGCTCGAGTGGACGAGTTGCGCATCGCCGCCCATGACGCCAGGTGAGTTTTTTTTTTTTTTTAGTTTTTTTTTTTTTCCCTTCATCTTATTTTACCTTGCAAGCGAAGTCATGTCTTCTTCCCCTGCCAGCGTTTTTTTTTTTTTTTTTTTCATTCGCTGCACATCATCATCATCATCATCATCAATCACCGTCTTCTAAGCCTCACATCACCACCACCCTTCCCTTCAATATCCCAGGGGTCTTCTTGGGTGGTGGTTCAGCCCCCTATAATTCACGGCGGGGCCCACGTCCCTAGGCTAACCCTTTTTGGCCCGCAAAGTCTACTTCCAGCAGTATCCGCCCGCCGCCCATGTGCTTTCTCTCAGCGATCCTTCATCTTGCCCTTCTCTCTCCCCGTCACCGTCGTACGAATACGCTCGCTCCATCGCGTCGGAGAACGACGTCGACTTTTGCGACCCGCGCAACCTGACCGTCTCCCCGACAACGGCTCCTGCTCCCGACCTGAAGCTGTTGGAGCCTCCCCTCGTCGACACCAAGGCCGGCACCGCCCCCGTCTTTGCCTTTGACGACTTGGTACCGACGGCGCCCCACGGCCTCGACGAGTTTTCCGACTCGGACTCGGACGACGGCCTCTCCAGCCTGGTCGACCTCACCAGCCAGCGCACCGCCACAACCAGCGTGACCCGTCCCCGCGCCTGCACCGCCTCCTCTGTCGTTTCCCTGGGGCACGCGAGCTTCATCGCCGACGACGACACCGTCACCGTCCTACCGCCCTACAACAGCGACGGTGAAGACGGCCACGACGACAAGCGCCAAAGAAGGTCCGCCAGCCCCGCCGTCGAGCCCAACATGAACTCCGCCGACGCCCAGCAACATCCGGACGACAAGGCAGCCTCCGTCACGGACTCCAACGCGTCGTCCGGGTCCGAGGGTGCGCCTACCCCGGCTCCCGCCCCCACTAACCGTCGGGGTCGCAAGCAGTCCCTCACCGAGGACCCTTCCAAGACGTTTGTCTGCGAACTGTGCAACCGTCGTTTCCGCCGCCAGGAGCACCTCAAGCGTCACTACCGTTCTCTCCATACGCAGGAAAAGCCATATGAATGCCACGAGTGCGGCAAGAAGTTTTCTCGCAGTGACAACCTGGCTCAGCACTCGAGGACTCACACCGGCGGCGCCATCGTCATGAACCTCATCGAGAATGGCGACGCGTCCGTGTATGATGCCAGCGTTGCCGCCGCTGACGACTATGTCAACTACGGCAAGGTTCTCTTCCAGATTGCCTCGGAGATACCCGGCAGCGCCAGCGATCTGTCATCGGAAGACGGTAACGATGCTGCTAAGAGAAAGCGGAAGCGCGCCGAGTAAGGAAGAAAACGAAGAAGAAGAAAGAATCCCAAAGAGATGATACGACGTTTTCTAATGACCTTCATTTTTCTATTCGCAACGCCAGTCCGGCACAGTCAGGGTAACAAAGGAATCTGTTTATTTCTTCATCTTCCCAAGACAACACCAGTTCGGTAGACGGAGGGAAATGGGGGGAGGGATGGCGGCCAAGTCCACACAAAAAGGAAAAAGAAAAAGTCGCCTTTTTTTTTGCACAGCGCTATTCATGATGTTGCATTTACACCCTTTTTTTTACTTACTTTTATTTCCTCTTTTTTTTCTTTTTTTCCATTACCCACCTACCTTCGTGTATCCCAACCTTTTGCCTCTTATTGTTCCTTGACGATTGGGCAGTGTTCAAGTGCTTCTTTTTCCCTTTGATGGCATTGTTGGTTCTTCCCCCCTTGGGCATCACAAACACATTCAGGCGTGCACGGTACATACACAGTTTGAAGAGGGGAGGGAGAAGTTTTTTTTTTCTTGAGAATTAAGAGAGAGATGAAGGAGAAGAAAAAAGAAGCAGATGAAGAAGAAGAAGAAGAAGATACTGGCTAGAGATGTTTTGATTCCACCTGTGGGGGGGTTCTGGTGAGCTGCCGAAACGAGTAGGTGAGGTTTATGGGGGATTTGGCTGTTGCCCACCCTCCGCCCTCGTTTTTTATTTCCTGGTACATTTTTCTTGTCCTCTCCGCCCTCTTCACTCTGCTCTGAGTTTGAGATGGTGATGGGGAGAGGAACGGTCTTCACTTTGCTCTCGGTCGAGATAGTGATGGGGAGAAGGGCGGAAAGTCGAGGGTTTGTCGATCGTGCTGGGCACCGGAGACTCGACTTTTTGTTTTTCTTCGTAGTACTCTTCTTTTATGGACGGTTGTGTATGTACATACATAAATATGTATATATGTTCATACATACATGTGTATGTATGTATGTACGGACTACAAAGTTGGGGCGTCAATGCGATGGCATGGAGAGGGGTTTATTACCCTGTTTTAAAATGCTTTAGGAGATGCGTGGTATATACATACATACATATGTATGTATGTAATGTGTAGTATATTAGGACACAGGGGGGGGGGAAGCAGCTGGTGTTGCAGACGGGAGGAGCTTGGAGAAGGCGAGATGAAAGGTGATTTTAAAAAATCTCGGCTACCGCTTTTTAGGTTGAGTTTTGACCACTTTGTTGCAAATATCCCCCGTAAATAACTTCCTCGGTGGTAGGACTCGTAGGAGTAGGAGTAGGTGGAGTTTACCGACTATCCGTTGCTCTTCCGTGCGGGTCGGGCCGGGGCCGGGTTGAGGTCCGGGTGGCCTGAGGGGAGGGGATGATGCCCTTAGCTGAGTTGCTCACCTCATCTCGCATGTTGGTGGTACGGATACGGATCTATGCCATGTGTGGACTTAGACTTACCAGTACCTACATTCATACGTACGTACATTCATATGTACGTACGTACATATGAAGAACTTGAGAATACGGATATGTACGTATTACATACGGCGTACATACACATACATATGTATGTATGTAGGTAGGTGTATTCATCATCGCTTGTTTACCGCCCTAATACGGTAACTACTGTTAGGAATAACCCTAGGTTCTCATGGAGCGTGCGTCGTGGCACGGAAAAGGATCAAGCGAGGGGTGACACCAAGTGCCCAACTACCACCTGTAAGCAAGTGAACATGTATGTACATATGTATGCATAATATAGTACAATTTTACGGCCTGTCGACGGAGATTACGCGCTTCCTTTGTGGAAGCGATCCTGCTCTCGAGATTACATCTATATGTATATTATATATACATACATATGTGCATACATACATACATATATGTACATACATATAATGGTAAAGGAAAACGGTGATTAGCTAAGCATTACCAGAATGGATCAATGGGTCCCCGGTGCAGGGTAGTCTGCTCTGTAAAGTCCCCCAAGAGTCGGCCCCGAGGACGATTAGTGACAACGCTGGTGAGCATTGCCAGAGACAGAAAGGAAGAAAACAAATGCCTCAGGAACGTCTCAACGTCATAGCCCTCATCTCCGGTGGCAAGGACAGCTTCTTCAGCCTGCTCCACTGTCGGAAGCACGGACACTCCATCGTCGCGCTGGCCAATCTCTTCCCGGTCGGGGTCGGGGAGACGGACAAGGATGAATCAAAGGTCGAGATAATCGTCCCGCCGACGTCGCCGACGTCGATGCCGATGACGGGGCATCATGACTTGGCTCTCGACCCGGATAGCTTCATGTACCAGACGGTCGGTCACCAAGTCCTGCCTCTGTACGCGGCCGCGACGGGGATCCCGCTTTACCGGATGGCGATTCGGGGCCGGGCACGGTGTAGGGATCGCGACTATGACGTCTCCGGCTCGGAAGGGGACGAGACTGAGTCCATGGTGCCGTTGCTACGGGCCGTCAAGGGGCGACATCCGGAGGCCAACGCGCTCTGCTCGGGCGCCATCTTATCGACCTATCAGCGAACACGGGTCGAGTCGGTCGCTCTCCGTCTCGGTCTCATACCATTGTCTTACCTGTGGAAATACCCCATCTTACCGACGCCCACCGACGACGGTTCCCAGCTGCTGCGCGACATGGCCGCCGCCGGGCTGGAGGGACGGATCGTCAAGGTCGCCAGCGCAGGTCTGGACGGGAGCCACCTCTGGGAACGGGCGACGTCGGAAGCGGGCGCCGCGCGCATCCGGAGGGCCATGAGCAGGTTCGGAGGCAGTGACGTGAGGGCTGATGGCGCCGTGCTGGGAGAGGGAGGCGAATTCGAGACGCTTGTGGTTGACGGGCCGGCTTGGCTTTTTAAGATGCGGCTTGTCGTCCCTGAAGAGGGGAGGACCGCTGTTGACGAGCCTGGTGGTTCTTCTTGGCTGATGCTGCGGGGGGCAAGGCTCGAGAAAAAGGAAGCTGCGTTGGTTGGACTCGAGAATGACTTGGTCCGTAAGCCGGGGCTTTTGGATGATGGGTTTTGGCGCGTGTTGCGACGGGTCGAGATCGGCACCGGCCCGGAGACGGTCCCTGTTGTCCCGGAGACGTATCGGCCGCCGTCGGTACTACTCGACCCCGGTGGTGGCTTTCGCACTTGCTGCTTCTCAGCAGACGACCATGACAACTCCGGCTCGGTCAGGGAGGAGACGGCTCGGGTGGTAGACAGGATACGAGGCGCGCTCTCGGCAGCTGGTCTCGACCCTGGCGACGTCATCAGCACCGTCGTCGTCCTACGAGACATGTCGGCCTTTGCGGCCTTTAACGAAGAATACGGCAAGCTCTTTAGCCGGCCTTTGCCGCCCTCGCGCGTGACCATCTCGTGCGGTGACCGGCTTCCGGGCCGCTGTTTAGTGATGGTGTCGATGACGCTGCCTTGGATGGCTGGGAATGAGGCAGCTCGTCAGAGACATCGGACGGGGCTGCATGTGCAGTCGCGGTCTTACTGGGCTCCGGCCAACATCGGGCCCTACAGCCAGGCTATCCAAGTACCCATCTTCCCGGCGGGCGGCGGAGGAGCAGGAGCAGGAGGAGGAGGCGGAGGAAGAGGGGGGGGGAGGGCCGTTTTCGTCGCCGGACAGATTCCGCTCGTGCCGGCGACTATGATGATGATGGTGGTTGTGGGATCGGACAGTTCGTTTGTTCGGCAGGCGGTGCTCGCACTGCAGCATCTCTGGAGGATAGGGAGGGAGATGAAAGTGCAATGGTGGACGGGCGCCGTCGCCTACGTTGCTCCGTCGACGTCGACAAGGGACAAGGCCAAGGTGGCGGCCGAGGTTTGGAGGCTGGCTCATGCTACGACTGAGGAGGAGCAGGAGCAGGAGCAAGAGGAGGAAGAGGATGAGGATGAACAGGGACCGGACCCGTGGAGGAGCGTCAAGTTCAACCATGACCAACAACAACAACAACAACAGCAGCAAACCGTATCCTTACCGGACTGGAAGGCGCTCAAGTCCGGTCAAAGGCTTCCTCCGCCCCTGTTCACGGTCGAGGTCGAGGCCCTTCCGCGACAGTCGGACATTGAGTGGCATGCGCACATGGGTTTGGCGGGCGTCGCGGACGGGAGCGTCGAAGTGGTGTGTGATGCGGAATTGGTCGGAGGGGAAGGGGGAATCGCATGGCATGTCGTTGTACGGAAGGGGGGGGAAGAAGAGGATGACGATGATGCTGCGGATGATGAAGACGAGACACTATTCGTTCACACGCTTGTGGTGGCGGCTGACGGCTGGGAAGCGGTTCGGAGCAAGGGTCTATATGAGAAGGCGATGCGGAGATTGGGATACGATTGGGGGACGGAGGGGCGGCCGTATCTAGTCTACGATGTCGATGTCGGGGGCGGGCGAGGGGCGGCTGAGGAGAGGCAGGAGGAGGAGGAGGATGCCGCTCTGTTGGTTCCATGCCGCTCCATCTGGTCACCGGGGGGGGGGCGGGTGGGAAGCGTGGCCTGTTATCGGATGACGATTCGAGTAGGCGGCGGCTGAATGTGGGGGGTTTGTAGCGCGTGCATTATCTAACAAGCTTTTGCCGAGCCCTTCCCTTGCACCCTTGCTCTCCGCCTCGGTGTGTGTATGTATGGTATGTATGTATGTATGTATGTATGTATGTATGCATACTACACTACGAATACAATACATACTTACTGTTACAGTACGGTAGACAGCCACCTTTTTATTATATGCATAGTATTTATCTATATTTCTTTTATTCAATGGCGGAGCCGCCTGAGCCTCGCACGGCTCCGGCGCGAATGGAGTGGTCATGGAACGACGCTGGAGCAGCATACAACAACAACAAGAAGAACGACGACGATGACGACGATAACGACGACGACGACGACGACGACGACGACGACGACGCCGCCGCCGCCGCCGCTCCCCTTGGCGCCGGCGCAATCAGACCCCCCAGTCGAGCCGTTTCGATCCCGCTGTCGACGAGCTCGCGCATCGACGAGATCCTACAGACGGGCCGTGCCCGGGCCGAGAGCGACGATTACGACATCCGATCGCCCAAGACGTCCTCGTCGGCCATCTATCGCAGGCGGAGACGCCCGGAAGAGCGCATGGTGCCGACGGAGGAGGAGGGCAACGACGAGAGCGATGGGCCGAGGTCACGGTGGGGGGATCTCGTCGGCAGGTTTCGATCTGTCGAGCTGGAGAATAAGGGCAGTGTGGCTAGAGACCACCTCGCGCTCGGTAAGGTTCTTATTCTTCACGGCACACAATACACACACAACACACACACACACGCACACACACATACACACACGCACACGCATACACACGCACACGCACACGCACACACACACACACACATATATATATATATGTGTACATATGTATATTCGCTAATTCGCTTGGGGGTTTTTTTTTTTTTTTTAATTTTTTTTAATTTTTTTTTTTACATCTTCAGAGCGCACTTTCCTCGCTTGGCTTCGAACCTCGTTGGCGTTCGCATCCATAGGCGTGGCGGTGACGCAGCTCTTTCGTCTGAACACGTCTCTTTCCGACAGCAGCGGCGCTGACTCGATGACGTTGCGGCGGATGGGGAAGCCACTTGGTGCGGCTTTTCTGGGCATCAGCATCCTGACGCTTCTGCTTGGCTTTCGACGGTACTTTCACGGCCAGGAATGGGTTAT
Source organism: Ophiocordyceps polyrhachis-furcata BCC 54312 (assembly GCA_001633055.2). Taxonomy (NCBI): domain Eukaryota; kingdom Fungi; phylum Ascomycota; class Sordariomycetes; order Hypocreales; family Ophiocordycipitaceae; genus Ophiocordyceps; species Ophiocordyceps polyrhachis-furcata. The sequence continues at coordinate 322,305 of LKCN02000009.1, forward strand.
GAGGGGTAAGTTTCCTGCGAGTCGGGGGACGGTGATTCTTGTTGCTTTGCTGGCGCTGGCGATTATGATGGTTTCGCTTGTTGTTGTCGTGGTGATTCAGCCGCCGGCGGAGGCTATGATGATGGATCTCTAGGTAGGGGGGTTTCGCTCTTGAACGTGTATGTACTGCTTGTAACGGAAGTAAAAAAAAAAGAACGATAACAAGCGACGACGACGAAGAACAAGGAGTGATGATATATAGCATGTGCCTTGTGTTTGTGTGAAGGCGATCGATAAGAGTCGATCCGAATACGTACCTAACGAGTGAGATACACTAATCTAAAAACCTTGATCCGACAACGAAACCTCACGAACGATCCTCCAGTCGGAAACGGGGTCATGAACGACAAGAAGCAATGGACATCCCCGCCTTCGCCAGCGCTCAGCTCGCCCTCCTCTCCGCCGAGCTCCAAGCCGAAGTGTCGGAAACAGGCATCCTGATCAACTCTCACGCCCCGACGACGCTGCAGCGCGCCGGCCTCGCCATCACAAACCTCGTCGTCAACTCGCGCCGCACCGCTCTCGGAGGCCGCACCATGCTCGAGCTCGGTCCCGACCCCGCCACGGCCGGTAGCGACGGTCTGCTGCCGTCCCACGGCATCCGGCCCGGAGACATCATCCTCGTCTCCGGCCAGCCGGCGGGCAGCGCTAAGAAGAGCGAGGTCAGGGAACTCGAACGCGGGGGACTGAGGGGGGTGGTTGTCAAGGTTCAGAAGAATTTCCTCTGCGCCGCTGTCGATCAGGATGGGGAGGACGAGGAGAAGGATGCTGGGCTGGCGGGGAGGCTGTGGGCCGTTAAGCTGGCTGATGAGGTTACCCATCGACGGTAATGTCTCCCGCTTGACCCTACCATCGGCCTCGCCCTGATGCTCGGCTACTCAGCATGAGCCAGACGATGGAGAAGCTGCACAGGATGACCGAGTCTGAGTACTCGATTTTTATTCGCGTACTCTTCGGACTCGATAGCCCGTCACCGACGTCGTCGGATATCGGCGAGCCGGATTGGTTCGATCCGACGTTGAACGATTCACAAAAGGATGCAATCCGCTTCGCCCTGGCCTCGCGCGAGATTGCTCTTATTCACGGGCCCCCAGGGGTACGCACGCAACCTCAAGATAAACCCTTGTACATACCTTTGGGGCAAACGCTGACGACGACAAACGAATGACGGGCGGCGGTCAGACAGGCAAAACCCACACGCTTGTCGAGCTGATCCTGCAGTTTGTCAAGGCCGGCCAGCGCGTTCTCGTCTGTGGCCCGTCCAACATATCCGTCGACAACTTGGTCGAACGCCTGGCACGACACAAGCTGCCCAGCATTCTCCGTCTCGGCCACCCGGCGCGCCTGCTGCCGTCGGTCGTACAGCACTCGCTCGACGTGCTGACGCAGACGTCCGACGCCGGCTCCATCACCCGCGACGTGCGTGCCGAAATGGACGCCAAGCAGGCCGCCGTCAGCAAGACGCGCGGCCGGAGGGAGAGGCGGGATCTCTACGCTCAGCTGAGGGAGCTGCGAAAGGAGTATCGCGAGAGGGAGAGGCGCTGCGTCGATGGCCTTGTGGCGCGCAGCAACGTCGTCCTCGCCACCCTACACGGCGCCGGGAGCTCTCAGCTACGGCGACAGGAATTCGACGTCGTGGTCATAGATGAGGCCAGTCAGGCGCTCGAGGCCCAATGCTGGGTTCCGCTGCTGGCGGCGAACAAGGCCGTGTGCGCGGGCGATCATCTGCAGCTGCCGCCGACGATAAAGTCGACGACGAGCTCGTCTAAAAAGAAGACGACGGGTGGCCTGGAGACGACGCTCTTCGACCGGCTACTGGCCCTTCACGGTCCAGGCATCAAGCGCATGCTGACGACGCAGTACCGCATGCACGAGGCCATCATGCGCTTCCCCTCGGACGAGCTGTACGAATCCAAGCTGGTAGCGGCCGAGGCCGTCAAGGCAAGGCTACTGAGGGACCTTGAGTACGGGGTCGAGGACAGCGACGAGACGCGCGAGCCTCTCGTCTTCATCGACACCCAGGGCGGAGACTATGCCGAGAGGACCGACGGCGACGACAAGGCCAAGAGCAAGAGCTTGCTTGGCGAGAGCAAGAGTAACGAGATGGAGGCCGCTCTGGTGAGACAGCATGTGAAGCGGCTCGTAGAGGCGGGCGTGCGCGCTGAAGACGTGGCCGTCGTGACCCCTTACAATGCTCAGGTTCGACCCCCTTTCTCTCCTTCTTCTTTTCTCTTCCTTTGCGCTATGAGCAAGGATGGCTGAATACGTTTTTTTTTTTTTTACATACGATGACGGTTTATGAGAAAACAGCTGGCTTTGTTGGCACCGCTCAAGGAACAGTTTCCGGGTATCGAGTTGGGGAGCGTCGACGGTTTCCAGGGAAGGGAAAAGGAGGCCGTCATCGTCAGCCTCGTGAGGAGCAACGCCGACGGAGACGTTGGCTTCTTGGGAGACAAGAGGAGACTGAACGGTGAGAACTGTTTCCCCCCTTTTTCTTTTTCCGTCGGCTTATGCGAGAGAAGTGGCCATGACGCGCCCGAAACGATCGCTCACCATTATCGGCGACTCGGAGACGGCTTCGAGGTGAGGCGAGAGAGTGTTTTTTTTCTCTTCCCTCTTGTGTGTCCTGTTTCGCACTGCTGACGAAGTATTGTGGTTTTTTCCCCTTTCAGGGGCAGTACGTTTATGAAGAAGTGGATGGCGTTTTTGGAGGAGAATGCGGATCTGAGGTATCCTGATCCGTCGACGCTGGGGGAGGATTGAGATGGGGTGGTGGATATCTCGACAACCTCGGTCGAAGAAACGGCACGCATGGCTGAAGACATGTGTACTTGTTTATGTATGTACGGTCAGGAAGACGGAGAGGAGGAGGTTGCGCTCGCAGAAGGTCGCAGGAGAAGCCTGCACTGCATATGCGATGTGTATGCAGGCCGCTGATTGTTCGTGCGACTGACGGGAAGAAAGAAGGCTATAGACGGCTTTTTGCTTCTGATGCTTGACGTGCGAAGTTTGCTGGTATCCGTACGGATCTCGGGGAGTAGTATCTACGGATACTGACATGTTGCAGGATGCATACATATGTATGTATGTATGTACGGAGTACATGTATGCACATGTCTATATATGTAGCATGTAATGTATGTGTTCTCTTGTAGCCGTACGCATATAAAATGCGGACACGAATAGATGTCACGTAGATAGAGTAGGAGATGCTAAGATGCAACCACTTCTACACACTTGCAAACACAAACGCATACGATTTCACGTGACGGCCTATGCGGGTAGGTAGGTAGGTAGGTAGGTAGGTAGGTAGGTAGGTAGGTAGGTAAAACGGATACCGGCGAGATACTCGGCCGCGACTTCGGGTTTCTTTCTTTTTTCTCTGTCGCTGTTTTATATCGTTGTCTTGCTGGTGAGGAGAGACAGCAGCTGTTGTTTGGCGGAGAGGAGCTGGTTACGGAGGACTCAACTCAGGAGTAGAGGTATGTATGTACGTATGTATGTACATGTGCATATAGAGATTATGCATTCATGCAAGGCTTATTACTACTAGATATACGGATAGATGGTATGCATACCTATGTAATGTCTATACATATATAACTGTTGCCAGTTTGAGGTGAGGTGAGGTGAGGACGTGAGGTGAGGACGTGAGGTGAGGACGTGAGGTGAGGACGTGAGGTGAGGTCAGGTGAGGTGAGTGTAATGACTTTTGCCCCTGCTCGGAATGTCTGACCTTGTTACTCGTATCCTCTCTAGGACGGATAGACATGCCAATCTGCCCGGGATCAACCATGAGCCGCCGGTTGGGTTGAAGGCCTGAGCAGGGGCCAGGGGCCAGAGGGCGGGGGGGATACTATAGGCGAGGACACGAGCCTAGGACCTACGGGTAGGTAGGTAGGTAGCTAGCTTATCTGCTGTTACGGCCCTACACGTAATTGGTGCGACGCCGGATAATCCACGGACGAGCAAGCTGTCACCTCCAATCCTTGATCCCATCCTTGATCCCCCCCCCCCATTCCATCCATGACCGAACACAACAAACAACCTCGACTGGATGACAGCTGCAGCCACACGCTGCGGCTCACTGGCCGGCCATGCAGACCGGCTCTGAAACAAAGGAAGGAAAAACGGTACGAGCTCGGTACGGACTCGGTACGACGACGCCGCTATCTCAAAGACGCATGGCTAGCCAGCAGCCGTGTTTCATGGCGGGCCTCCTCTCTCTCCAACTCTCTCTCACGCTTCTCTCTCTCTCACCTCCCTTCCTCTCTCTTCCTCCTCCCCTCTCCTCTTCTCTCCTCTCTCTCTCTCTCTCTCTCTCTCTCTCTCTCTCTCTCTCTCTCTCTCTCTCTTTCGGACACGCTTCTC
>LKCN02000009.1:327215-340358 GCA_001633055.2 Ophiocordyceps polyrhachis-furcata BCC 54312
CCCCCCCATCTCCCCTTTCTATCCCGTAGCCTCGCAATGCTTGGCCTCTCCTGACTCATCTTCTTGACACGACTTCTTTTCCCGCCGGCTCTCCTTGGCAGGGAAAAGAGTTCTTTCCCCCCTCTTCTCTCCCCAAACGAGAGCCATGACGCCGTGGAACGGTGCCGTCTCCCGTGTCAGGCCACGCTCCGAACACAAGTCCATCCGCGGCCACATCTCGGGCCCCATGCCGATACCGTCTACCGGTCCCGGCGATGATGAACGTCCCAGGCCGGCCACTGCTTGGCGCGCCAGCCGCCAGCAGGCGGAGCTTGGTGTTATGCAGCAGCCGACGACGGCCAGACGGAGCAAGTCGACGTTGAAATCCGCTTTCAACAGGCTGCTTGGTCGTAAGAAAAAGGCCAGCAGCTACTTCACTGACTCGGGCATCCCTCCCGAGATAACGGCTCAGCATCATCGGAGTGTAAGTCGGCACCCCTTTGCCTCGATATCAACAAATGTGCTCATCGCCCGCATAGGACCCCATGGGTGACACCAGACCACCCAAGACAGTCGAGTCGAAACGGTCCGCCTCCCTCCCCGTCACGGAATTTGACCGCGCCTTGCGCTCCCACTCCATCAGCCCCGAGGACGTCCTGGCCATCCGGAGCGCCGGGAGCTCGCTCAACGCCGAGTCGAGGGCACCCAGCAACAGGGCCGAGGCCTCAGATGCCACCTTGGCCCTACTCCCCTGTGCCCACTCCGCTTGCAAGTCTGCCGGTCTGGCTCCGCGCCCTGCCAGCTCCCACGCTCGTCATCCGGGCCTGGCCAACTGGAGCGAGGATCCCGACGACATCGGCCGTGCCATCACGAGCGATTCCTCCGGCTGGAGGCGTCGATCCCGCAGTCTCTCGGCTTTCCCCAGCTCCGACAGTGCTCTCATCAGCCCGGCCAGGAGGAGGAGCCACCACGACGTTTTCGCCTGGAGGGAGAGCTGCGACGTCCGTGCCGTAACACCACCAACGTCTGGCAGTCTCGTTGACGTCCAGAAGACACTTGCTGCTGCCCCGGCGGCCGACAAGCTCGAAACAACCGACGACGACAACCACTTCCCCGACTTCTCGCACGAAGCTGCCAGCCTCCACATCACCGAGGCTGCCGGCTTCGACTTGCGCATCACCGACCTCGAGGCGCGCATGGCCAGGCTGGAGCACGTCGTCGCCGAGCTGACCGAGTCGCTGGTTAGATTTGCCCCTCCGTCGGCCGACCTCGGCAGCGGTTGGCTACATGGCAGTGTTGTTACCCCCGAAGGGAAGAAGGATGGGCATGCGCACGTCAATATGGCCTGCCACCCTCTCAGCCATGGTTGGGACCCGTCCAAGTTGTCCCACACGGCCTATGCGGACGCAATACCCATCTCGGACGTAAGCCGGCCCCTATCTCTGGAGACGGTGCGAGACAAGCCCGACAAGAACCCGATAGGCCCGGCAGATTCTGCCGAGACCATCACGACGGACCACTACCTCACCCTCGTGGGCCTCCTAGAGACGGAGCGTTCCGCTCGCGAGATGCTCGAGGCCCAGGTCAGGAACCTGGGCCATCAGTTCTACATGGCGTCCAACCCGACGAGCCGACCTTCGGGGGGATCGTCTGCCTTTGACCTCGACGAGGATGAGGACGACGGCGCAACTGCCGTTTCTCGGGGTCGAACCCGGGACGACCCCCTGGCGGCGCGAGGCGATGATGGTCAGGCGTCCAAGGGCGACGATGACCGCGCCGTGCCCGTGTCGCGGTCGACGGCCGGCATGCCACCGTCTCCGGTGCAGCAGCAGCAGCAGCAGCAGCAGCAGCAGCAACAGCAGCAGCAACAGCAGCAACAGCAGCCCCTTCGAGCTGTTGTCTGAAAGTGAAAGAAAAGGGCAACGATGATGAGAAGGAAACGGAGCCGAGAGTTTCTAATATGCGTGACCCCCCCCCCCCCCCCCCCTTTTTCCGTACGAGGTTCAAGAGAAGATGGTTCGATAGAAAATGAATGGTTTGTTCACGGTTGACAAGATATATATGATGGGAGGAGGCGGAAAGGGGAGGGCAGACGATGTACTTACTATATCATCATTATATGCTGGCAGGGGGGCATAGATCTTTTTCATCATCGTTATGACGCGATAATATATAGTATGTATGTATGTATGTATGTATGTATATATGTACGGACATGTAGGAATCTAAGTATGTAGGTTCAAGTCGAGCGAGGGGAAATTCAAGAACGTGACGCTGAGTGGTGATGAGCAAGTGATGCTTTTCATCAAATGTTCTATACAAGGCTATGATTGTTTTCTGATTCGTTCCGTACAATGCCACTGTCGAGAACCCCTCTCCCCCTAATCCCCCCCTTTTCTCTATCCCTAGACCTTCTTCCCTGATGAAGTAGTACGCAGCAACGACGATGCTCAGCCAGGCTCACGCGGCGGCAAGAGAAGAGCCATCGTCTTTGATGCCCCAACTGCCGACGAGAGCCATCGACTCGGCATCGCCAGCAGCAAGCCGAGCATCGTCGAGAGCGTCGGCGAGACAGCGCCAGGGGTCCCGGGCGCCACCCCACCTGAGGAGGCTGAGATGAAGACGCTCCCCGGCGTGGCGGCTGACGGCGGAGGCATCGGCGCCGGCGCGGAAGACGACGCGCCACACGCGCTCGGCGAGCACGCGGTCGAAAAGATACGAGTAGTAGCCTGCGCCGTAGCCGTGAAGGTGGCCGAAGAAGCCCTGCCATCTGGTCGAGGGCGGATCGAGCGGGCCGTGGGAAAGCGACGAATGGATCCGGTGGAAGACGGCGGTGGAGTCGAAGGCCGGACCTACGTCCTTGGCGTGGTAGGCTTGGTCCACGAGCGCGAGGAGGATCTGGTGTTCGGTGTCCAGGCCTTGGAACCGACGGGCCACTCGGATCCTGTCGGAGACGACGTCGTACCTCAGCGGGCGGTCCGTCTTCCAGTGGCGGGCGAAGAGGGATAGGACGGTGGGGTCGGAGGCGAAGTGTTCCATCAGCGTCGAGGGGAGCTCTGCGAAGTCGGTTGCGCAGCGGGTGCCGGAGACGTTTTGGAACCTCGTGCGGGCCAGGATCGAGTGCACGGCGTGGCCCATTTCGTGGAAGAGCGTCTCGACTGAGTGGTGCGGTAGGAGGGCTGGATCGCCCGAGTTGTCGTTTTTGGCGAAGTCGCAGACGAGGGCTATCGTGGGCAGTTGCATGAGCGAGCCGTTTGTCGAAGAAGTAGACGAGGATGACGACGACGATGAAGTCTCCATGCCGTCGTTGGCTGCCTGCTCTGCTGTGTCGAAGGAGACGCCGTCCGTGTAGTTCATGTCGGCCGCCGCCTCTGACAGCTCTTGCGGTCCGATCTCGCGTGAGCAGCGGACGGTGAAGTGGGCCGGGTTAGGCGACTTTTGCGGACGGTAGAAGAGGTCGCAGTAGAGGACGGCGACCGGATGACCGTGGTCGGAAACGACGTCGAGCCGCTTCACGTCCGGGTGCCACGTCTCGCCCGGCAGCGCCTCGCGCGGGACGAAGCGGACGCCGTATAGCCGGTCTAGGAGGCGCGAGAGGCCTTGCATGACGGTGCCGACGGAGAAGTACGACGACAGCTGGTCGTCGGCGGCCGGGGGCCAGGACCGGCACCGCATCTCCGCCCGGATCTTCTCCATGTAGAAGTCCCTGTCCCAGGCCTGCAGCTCGGCCGTCTCGTCGGCCAGCCTTTGGCGCTTCTTGCGGCCGAGATCCACCAGCTCGTGCCGAACCGTCGGCGCGTTGTGTCTCCGCAGCGCCATCAGGAACTCGTTGACGGCTGCCGGCGACCGGGCCATCATGCGGTCTTTAAGCGCCATGTGGCCGTAGCTCTCGAAGCCGGCCAGTCGGGATAGCTCGGCCCGGAGCTCGAGCATGGATTCGAGGAGGGAGATGGTGCGGCGCGAGGCGGTGCGTTGGGCGAGGAAGAGCTCGCGGCGCGTCTCCTCGTCGTCGACGCTCTGCAGGGCGGCGGCCGCCTCGGAGCCGGTGGTGGCGACCGAGATGAGCGATCGTTTCTTGAGCGTGGCGGCCAGGCCGGGGTAGAGGCCGTAGAAGCGGTGGGACGGAAGGGTCACCTCCTTCACCTCGGGCTGCATGCAGTGGACGAAGGAGGAGCCGATATCGCTGATGCGCGACGAAAGCTCGACGAAGCGGTCGCGGGACGCCTTGGGAAGGTTGACGGCCGACTTCATAAAGTCGAGCTTGAGAAGCTTCGCGACTGTGCGCTCCTCCTCCGACCAGACGGCCGTCACATCCGGGCGGGAGAGGGCGACGCCGAGCTGGTCGTTGAGTCCCGTCATGGTGTTGAGCTGGTTCATGTATTGGTAGACCATGGACCAGGCCTCGGCCGCGGCGTGCTGGAAGCGGGCGTCGGGATGCGTCATACGCACAAAGTCCGAAAGGTCGAGAACGCGACAGAGAAGGTCACTCAGTCGATCGAGATCCCTGACCAGAGCCTGGTACTCGCTCGTCGTCGAGGCGGCGAGCACCCTGCGAACGATGACCGTCGCCTTCTCGAGGTTTCTGCGGGCGAAGACGAGAAATCCTTCCGGACAAGTCAAGTAGCGGTTCTTGAACAGGCCCTGGCTCTTCCCGAGGCCGAAACGGGTCGATGCCGTGCCCGACGGCGGGGCGTCGAAGAGCTGGCGAAGGACGGCATCGTCATGTCGGGAGCTGATGGCTCGGTCTGGCGGAGGGGACGGAGGAGACTGTGTCGACGCGGCGGCCGAGGCGGTAGACGAGAAGCGACGGAAGCAATTGGCGCATACCCAGAGCCGGCGAGAGGCCCAGCATCTGAGCATTTTTCTCTCTCTCTCTCTCCCTCTCTCTCTCTTCTTCTTGATAACGATTCTGCTTCACATGAAGAGAGAGGCAGTAGGTACCTACCTAGGTAGGTAGAGGTAGCCTGGTAGGTAGTGAAGGGGGTTGACGTTGGGAGGGAGAAGAGAGGGAAAGAAAAGAACGTGGCTTAGTCATTCGGCGGCTCGTCGGCCGTGAGGATGGATGGGCCGGCCCGCTCCGGACGACGTGTTCGGGCCGGCAGGTCGTTGCTTGCTTGCACCATGTCGATCCTTTGAATGGTAAAGCTGTAATCTTTTCTCTTGCTATAATTGATGCTTCGGTAAACTCTTCACGTTGGGTAGCTTCCTCGTCCGCGCCATCATAGTAGGTGTCTACACGTTTTAAAAGACCACGAGACATCGCGGCTTCCAGGCACGTGATCTGAAAACAGAAGCCCACCTCCCATTTCGTTTCATCAACGCGCTCACCTTCCTACAGTCTTCCCCCAAACCTCTCTGGGCACGTCCCTTGTGTTCCTCTTCCCAATCGACCGCAAATGGCTGCGAGAGTGCTATTCCAACGGGTCAGCAACCCTTGATATTCCTTCCTTACTTCGTCTAATAGAAGCTCATGGAGTCTCTTAGCGCTCGACGGCGCCATTGGCCGCCCTCGCTCTCGCCAGCTTGGCTCTCACTCCGGCGACGGCTAGAGCAGAGTCGCCTGCGGAGGTGTCGACTGACCAGGTTCGAGCTCGGCCTGGATTCCGCTCTTCAGAATCACGGCTGATAAAAGATGCAAAAACAGAGGAAGCCAATCTACGACGACGTATACCTGTCAACAACGAGCAGCAGCCTCTTGCCAGCGACCAAGTCCTTACCAGCGTCGCAGCAACAAAAGCTCGTCGAAGATGGAGAGTCCCGCCCCGCAAGGCCGACGCCGACGGATCGGCTCGCCGTGCAAATCGGTCGAGCTCGCGTCTTCCTCCACCGATACGCCGTCGCCGTCGAAGACAGGATCAACGCCACCATGGACTCGGCCTTCCACCTCGAGCAGTCCTTCACCGACACCGTCGCTTCGCTCGCGCCCCCGCGCGGTAGCGGAGAGCGCCTCATGCCCGGCGCCATCTACGTCCTCGTCGCCGCCATGGCCGGCACCATCATGACCCGCAACCGCAACTTTATCCTGCGCGCCACCGTTCCTTTGGCCCTGGGCGTCGGCGCCGGCTGGGCCGTCTTGCCTCTCACTATGCGTAACGTCTCCGACCTGTCGTGGCGGTATGAGCAGCGGTTCCCTGCTGTGGCTGATGCGCACGTCAAGCTGCGAGAAGGCATCCAGGACGGGATACGCTTCGCCAAGGTTCGTAGCGAGCAGGGTGTACGATATGTTGATAACAGGGTGACGGACGCCCGTGAGGCTGTCGAAGGTTGGGTAAAACAGGGAAAATAGACGAGCTATTCTTTTCTCTCACCGCGAAAGAGAAACCGAGGGGGCGGTGATTGACTCGTCATTTGATCTACGTCTTTCACTCATGTCGTCTTTTTTTTCTTCTCTTTCCCTCTTTGTTCTTTCTAGCCGAGGTCGCCGTCATTCAGCCTCCCTGACCCAAACCCATATGCCCGCCTTCTATTCCTTTTGTTTTCTAGATGCCGTCACAGGCTCCCTGAAACTATCCCTCACCAACATAGAAACAAACCAATCGTCACGGTACTGCCAAGGCGACTGGTTCTTGCTTCTCCTGCGACCGATCGCCAACACGCCTCTCTGATAACGCCGTGTGTGGCTGAGCTCGCTCTCGGGCCCGGCCCATCTCACCACCTGCAGCCAATGCGCTGGCGTTCGTCCTTGCCCGCTTCGACGCTTTTCCATCATAGGCTTGACTCCGGCCCTGTTTGGCGTCGATTTCCTCCGCTTGCTCGGCGAGATGATGCAGCTGCAAGGCGGTGCAGACGTCGCCGTAGGTCTTGACTTGAGTGGCCAAGCGGTAGGCCGGTTCTTTACCTGGAATCATCTGCGTCAAGAGATACTTTGTGTTGCTGAAGCGATTGTTCACATCCATTGCCACCTTTACGTAGCGGCTCACCACGTCCCGCCACGGCAACAGGCCTCCGTCGGCCGCGAGCCTAAAGCAAGTCGGGTTCTTCTCGGCAGCCGTGGCAATCATGGCTCCGTCGGCGCCGAATTCGGCCGCCAGCGCGACGCCTTGTTCTTTGTTCTCTACGTCGCCGTTCATCAGGCAGGCGACGCCAAACTCGTGACAGACCTGGGCGACCATGCGAAGCTGGTCGCGGATGGCCCGCTGGCGTGGCCTCATGGGCGTCGTGCGGCAGTGGACAGTGAGTCCCGTGATGCCGGTGGCGCATAGCCGCCTGACCAGGGCCTCGGTCTCGGCGGCCGTCTCCAGGATGCGGATCTTGACGCTGATGCCAATCTCATACTCGGGGGTGATTTTCGTAACCAGCGCCTCGAGTATGGCGCATAGCTTGTCGGGTGTTCGTAGGAGGGCCGCGCCCATGCCGCCGCTGGTGCTGAAGGGTTTGGGGCATCCGGCGTTGACGTCGATGCCGGCCACGTCGGCCGCCACCAGCCGGGCCGCCTGGACGGCGCGTTCGGGATCCGCCGTTCCGATTTGAAATATGAGTTTCCCCGCCTCCCTCGTCGGACACATCCTGTAGATGGTTGACTCCTTATCGTGGCCATTTGGGCGGCACCAGTCGATGGTCTTGAACTCGTCGTTGTACGTCCTGGTCGTGCCAATCATGGCGCGGTCGACGGTTTCAGGTCCTGTGAGAATTGGGGGTTCAGCTTCTGATGTCGTAGCAAAAAAGAAAGACAGTAGAGGAGGTCGGCGCGCATCTCACCCCAGACGAGGTCCGCGCCATAGTCGAGGGCCAATAGCCTAGAAGGCAACTCTCCCGACCGCACCATGGGCGCGAGGACAGTGTTGCCGCGGTAGTCGACGCCCCGACGGGGAATCGGGACCTTTACTTGTCGTTCCGTCATGATTCTCTTCAAGAGAAATCGGCCCAAGAACATGTCGCGAAAGGCATGTCGAGGCATTCGCCGTCGCTCCGTCTTCGAGTTTCGACCATGGCAATTTGTGAGAGGCGGGAAACCAACCAACCAACTCGGTAGTTAGAGTGATGGCTGCTTATCTAATCAATATAATGGACTTGGCCAGGGGGAGAACAAAGCTACGGATACGGGCACAGGCTTATCGTATCTACTATAGCATGTTTTAGACGCTGAAAGTCGAACCGAGACTACGATGAACAATAAATAGCAGGCAGATTGTGAGGCATTTTTTTTTTCATTAACAAAAGACTATCCACCTCGAAATCTTCAAACTCTCCCAGAGGAGGCTAGCTGATGTGAGAGTGTCTGCCCCGCCTTTTCCAGTCTCCTGAGATGTGACTGTAAGTAATGGTCTAAAACAGTTCTGAAGGGGCAAGGGAAATGGAAGGATGGAGGATCTGCCGCGGAGGTTCAGGGATGACCCGAACTGCCACTCTCGGCGTTCAGAAGCAAGCACTCGGTAGCACGGATACGTACTACGTACTACCTACATAAAAACATACATACATACACACATACTGCCTCTACTATCCGTAGAATCAGCTGAAATATGAGGTATGCACTAGAGTCTAGAGTCTAGGAGTAGGAGGCTTTACATATGTACGGTCGGTACTTGCTCCCCACCCAACGGAGAGGCCCGTCGGGAGGTACCTCGGGACTACAGTGCCAACTCTCGGCGGATGCGCCGCCTGTGGAACCCGACTACGAAAAGAGCCCGTACCAGGGGCCACTCTTTGGCACACGTTCAACCACCATCTCCCTCATCAATCCCAGCAGAGCAAGCAAGCAATCATCCCTCACCACCCTCACCAACCACCCTCAACCAAACTTCACCACCTAACACCTTCACCCTCACCACCACCTTCACCCTCACCACCACCACCACCACCACCACCACCACCATTCGCCACGCCTACGAATCACCACCTCTAGCCCCCTATGAAGATAACAACGACGACTCATCCTCGACGTTCAGGTCAATGACGCTCTCGCCCTCGACATGGAGAACGAGCCGCCGACCACGGCAGACGAGGGCCGCTCGTCCAGGCGAGGCCGCTTCATCGACAAGCTCTTCGGCGGCGGCAGGGAGAGAAAGGCTTCAGAAGCGACGCCCGAGTCGCAGGCCGCCCTTGATGCCTTCCTGCACAGCACTACAGACAGACTCGACGTGACCAACGCCCTGCCAGTGCCCCCGCCTCCGCCCAAGCTCGCCCAAATCGACACCTCCATCTCCCGCTATCCTCAGGCACTGGCTGTTAATCAACAGGCCCAGTCGAACCGGCCTCTGGCCCCGGGAAAGCACGAGAGTGGTCTTCCTCCGAGGAAGAGCCCCCGTCCCAACAAGAAGGGCTTGACCGTCCGCTTCACAGATTCCTACCCCGAGGTTATAGGAGAAGGTGGCGACGAATGCGAACTGCCTGTCTCCGATTTGAGGAGGAACAAGGTCAAGAGACGACCTCTCCCTGCGTCCTCCATCCGAGCCACCACCGACGCCGGCTCGAAAACCCCCCCCACCGATGCCGATGCCGATGCCGACTTCCAGCCGAAGCCGCTGGCCCGAACCCAGACTGGCTACTCGTCCATCTACGAACCCGAGGACGACTCTGCTTCGCACGACCAGAATACCAGTTCTAGTAGAGAAGCCGCATATTTGAATACCACGGCCAGGCGCGATGAAAATCGAAAGTCCTTCATCGAAGCGCAACAGGCCCAGATGCGAGAGGCTGAGGGCGCCGCTTTTGCTCAGGCCGCCCGTACCGCCCAATCAACCTCGGGGCACGGCCGGCGCCCCGATGAAGACGCGTCCGACGGCCCGCCGCTGAGAATTTCCACCTCTTCCGATACTGTGACTCGCCGAGGACCGATCGAGTACAGCCCGGCCGCGTCGATAAACTCCAACGCATCCAGCGCTTACCACCAGTCCAACCCATCGCAGGGCAGTCTCGCCGCCCCGCCCCTGTCGAGCTCGTCGCATAACGGCATCTCCCCATTTAACAATCCACTGGCTGCGCGCATGGCGTCTGTGAAACTGCGCGACGGCGCGCAAGGCGACGAATCGCTCAGCAAGTTTGCCACCAGGACGAAGCATCTCTTTGAACTATTTAGGCTGCACGCCGAGACGGTCGGGCCGCTGCGGAGCCGCACCTTTCGAGAGTGCGGCCGTGCTGGTTTGTGGTGGTTTCTCAAGGGGAGAATGGGCTTGGAGCTGGCGATCCGAGGTCGCCCGACTTCGCCCGAGGCGCAAATGCACAACGAAATAGACCGCCAGCAAGCATACTCGAACCTGGCCAAGACCTACTGGCTATGCGAAGAGGTGATTCCCGAAATCGCAGACTCCCAGCGGCAGCAGCCTGACGCTGAGACGACGACTGTTGTCTCGAGCCTGAATTCTGCTCTGAGGAAGCTTTCGCAGTCTATGCAGAGGAACGGCCTCCTGCCGCCCGAGGAGCCGTTTCTTCCGCAGACCATCGACAAGTCGATATGGCTCAACTATCCGGCCCTGAGCCAGGACATGGTGGCTCTGCTCTCCGGCAACTGGAGCTCCGGACTGACGCCGATGCAACGACCGGTGTCGTCGACGCAACTCCTCGACGCCTTGCCGCTGGGCGACACGTCGGAAAACTTCAACTACGGGCGCTTCATGGCGGATGCGTTCCTGATGGAACAGGGGAGAGAGGCGCAGAAACTTTGTCTGCCTTGCATCCTCTCCGTCGTCCGCCCGCAGAAGCAGAGAGGTCTTATTTTCTTGCTGGCGAGCCAGAATGGCAGCGTCCAGCTGGCGGTGCAGGACGACGGCGCGGGACCGACATGGGAACACGTCCGATGGCGAAACGACGCTTGCGCCCTGGACGTGCGGTTACCCCGAGGCTTCCTGCTGTCGGTGCAGTTCGGTCAGTCCGACTTTGTGACTGTCAGGAACATGTACGACTTTGGAGCCAAGGTGCAGGCGATGCTCCACCCCCTGAGCGACGAAAAGGCCGTCTTCCGGAATACGCTACGTTCGTTCCAATACCTCGAGTCGGAGCCGCCGAGCAGGGCTTTCCCCAAGGAGCCGATAGGCCGGTGCGAAGTGGCGCTGATGGAAAAGACATACAAGGAAAATGGGCCGGCCGGCCGGCGCTGCTGGCACTGCGGCTTCCGCATCGCCGTCAACACGGGCCCATCGACGAGGTCTGTCAACGGCGTGCAGCACAGCTTCCCGCCGGCGCTGCCGGTGCAGTTTGGCTTCTTCCGAGCCGAGGGGAACGCGCCGGCGCTTTCGGTCAAGTACGAGAGCGGGCGGTACAGCGGGCGGATGGTGTTGGTGTTCAACGATGAAAAGGAGAGGGTGGCGTTTCATTCCCTGCTCGCGGGGACGGCGCTGAACCACGACGAAAAGGTGACGGCGGACGTGGCGCTGAAGACGTTTATGGTTTCGGAAAGCGTACGGGAGCCGCTCGGAGTGGCACCCTTCAGCCGCCTGGCCTGGCGGGCGGCGCGGGTCATCAACGCCGAGTTGGGCGGCGGCGGCGTAGAGCAGCCGGCGACGGTGCTCTCGGACAAGCTCAAGGTGGTGCTCGAGTACCAGGACGGGATGGTGACGGACAGGATCAACGTGGCGCCCGGCGAGCTTCGGATGCGGCTCGAGGTTTCCAACGCCAAGGTGTTACGAGTGATGCGGCAGCAGCAACGAGACATGACGGTGTCGGTGTCGGAGACGCAGGCGTCCAAGGAGCTCCCGCGAAGCTTGACGGAGGCGCAGCAGCTTCTGATGAGCAAGCCGACAATCCGAAGCTACGAGTTCAACCAGATCAAGGACCTGCACGAGTTTCAGGCGGCCGTGACGGGGTTCGAGGTCTTGTTCGACGGGCTGGCCGCGACGTTTGCCATATCGCGGCGGCGGATGGTGGTGCCGATCCACAAGAAGTGGGAGGCTGGCTTCACGCGGATCCAGGTGGTCAGGCTGGAGGACAGACAGGTGCAGCTGGTGGCCTTTTTCGAGGACTTTCACCACGGGCACTGCATCAACTTTGTACTCAAGGGCACGGACGTGTACGAGAGCTTCCACCGAAGCGGACGGTCGGGTATCAAGTTTGTCGACGCCAAGTTTCCGCTTCCGCGCGTACCGGCGGACAAGGACGGTGACTTGGACGACGTGTCGTTTGTGTGTCTGGACCTGCCTGATCTACCTGGGGAGCACGACGATATCACCATCATGTTTGAGAGGGAAACTGGTAAGAAGAAGGAGGAGGGGCGTGTGTGTTTATGAAAGACGACTGCTGACCTTTTTCTTTCTTTCTTTCTTTCTTTCACAGACCGAGACCGACTTTGCGAGTGCCTGCCTGCTCCGGTAAAGGGGTCTTCGAGGATATCGTCACGGGTCAAGTGAGGTAGGTGGTGTTAGAGGTAGGGCAATGAGAGGGAGGGGGACTTTGAAGGGACGGACGGGCCTTGCCTGACGATTGATAGCTTTGTGATACACGCGCACCTACCTACCTACTTATACATACTACAGAGACGTGATACCTACCTACTTACCCACCTTACCTAGGTACCTACTTCTACTACCTACTACCTAGGTACCTACCTATACATGAACGTAACTGCTGCCTGACATTTTCTCTGTAGTAGGTATTATTCAAGCAGAGTAGATAGGTAGAGACGGTGTGAGTGAGTGAGCGAGTGAAGACGAGACTGAGACAGAGAGAGGAGGGATTGTTAACTGTCAACTGACGACGACGACGACGACGATGAGGTCGAGGATGATGATGACGAAGATGATGATGATGATGATGAAATACGAATACGGTGGGAGGCGTTACTAATAATACCGCGCCTAGTACTACCTGCCTGCCTGCCTGCCTTGGCTGCCTGCCCACCTGGTACCCACCTATAGGAGCCTCCCTCTAGGGGGGGAAGTTAGTTAGTAGATCAATTAACCGCCTCATGGTCAGTCGCCACCATCTCTAAATAAACTGCCCGCCCACCACCGAGAGAAGAAGCTGTGCATCAAGGAAGGATCGAAATAGAAAGGGAGACTGAAAGAAAAGGTTCAAACGAAAAGCATCGGTCACGCGACCTCCGCTCGGGTCAGCCCTTCTTTCGTCATGGGCCTCAGCGGGCTGGTTTCGGTGCCCGGGCGTCGCAGGGCCTCGACTACAGGTGGGTTCAAACCCCTCGATTCGTCACCCGCCGCCTCTCCTCTCCATGCCCTCTCTCTCTTTCTCTGTCTCTCCGCCTCTGTCTCTTCACCTGGCCCCCTCCTCTCATCT
>LKCN02000009.1:348388-366685 GCA_001633055.2 Ophiocordyceps polyrhachis-furcata BCC 54312
TCTCTCTCTCTCTCTCTCTCTCTCTCTCTCTCTCTCTCTCTCTCTCTCTCTCTCTCTCTCTCTCTCTCTCTCTCTCTCTCTCTCTCTCTCTCTCTCTCTCTCTCTCTCTCTCTCTCTCGCCCGTGCTTTCTCCTTCTTCCACTCTGTATACTTCCCTCGGTTTCCTTTTTATTTTTTTTTGTTTCCGTTTGACGCCTGATGTGTTTTGCACGCTTATACCCGTGACCTCTTTTCCTTTGGCTTCTTGCAAAGGAGAGAAAGGTGGCAAATATGGGCAGGAGAGCTTCTTTTTTTTTGTCTGGCTGTTTTCCTTGTCGGTGAAGGAGGAGTTGGCAGAGAGGTCCGTCTCGTCCAGGATAGGGGAGGATAGAGAACTCACTAACGAATGAGGAGCTCCCAAAGGTGAAGAAGGAAAAAAAAAACAGGATCTCTACCTACGCTGTGTCTATGTATGTATGTATGATTGTATATGTGCACATGCATCCGTACAATTACATGCATACCTGCATATCCGTACATGGTGTGTACGCTCCAAGGTGAGGTGTCTCAGCCAGCGCATTGCGTCTGGTGCCGTAACGGAGTAACCCGTCACCAGCGATGTGGACGACAAGGATTAGGAGAAGAGGGAGGGAAAAAAAAAGAAACGAAAAGAAACAAGGGATTGGGCGGACTTGCATCGGGCTCGATTCATGGTGGGCTCTTGGGCTTCAAGGCCTCGTTTCCCCCCTCTTCTCCCCTTGCTCTTCTCCTCCTCCTTCTCCTCCTCCTCCTTCTCCTCCTCCTCCTCCTCCTCCTCCTCTCCTGTTTCTTCCTACATCACACAGCACAACAGCCTCCTCCTTTTCCCTCCTCTCCTTGCCTCGTCCTCGCTCATCCTTCTTCGATGGAAGGATAGGGCGAGGCTGGCGGAAGTTGGGTTCTCTGGTATGTATGTTGCCCCTTTTTGTCTCCTTTTTCATATCACCATGGATATCTTGTCGTCCTCCTTCTTCCCTTTCTTCCCCATTACCTTCAAATCAAGCAAAAGGAATGCATTGCAGTGAGTTTTCTTGGGTTGGTATGTGTCTGCATGATTGAGTCTTAGTAATGGGATGAGGTCATCTTCCTACCCGTGTTCTCCTTGCTGAGGTACTTGCACACAATCAGATGGGGCTGTACCCTGCGCGACTGTGCGCACGAAAACCAAGAGTCTGAAGATACTGCTCAAGTATCCTCCCCAACGCCGCACACACATTCATACCTCTCTCTCTCTCTCTCTCTCTCCACCTATCCTCCCTGTGGAATCCCTTCCCCTTAACCTGCTAGGCTACTGCTATAAGACACGGAGGGCTTTCCCCTGGTTACGAAAAAGAAAATACCTGCTGACACGACACGTCTTCGCTTCGACAGACAACAAAATCAGCTTCTCGCCTCCTTTTTTCTTGTATGTATCTCTCTCCACTCTCGATCACTAGGCAGACTCTCGTTATCCCCCCCCCCCGCCCACGTCTTACTTCCTCCCCTCTTTCTTCGTCGCCTTCGCTGACGGTCGATTCTCCCCTCCCCCCAGTCATCAGTCCATCATGTCACGGATACAGATTCCGCTCGACGCCCTGACGTCGCGTCTCAACCTCAGTGACCGGCTTCAGGGCTTTCGTCCTGGTCCTCTGACCGGACGGTTCTCCAACTTGCGACCCGTCTCCGAGTTTCTCGACTTCAAGCGGGTTTCGAAGCCGGCCAATTTTGCTGAGATGCAATCGCGCGTCAACTACAACCTGAGCCACTTTTCGAGCAACTATGCCGTCGTCTTTTCCATGCTTAGCATCTACGCCCTCTTGACCAACTGGGTGCTACTCTTCGACATCGTTCTCGTCGTCGTCGGCATGTTCCTCATCGGACGCCTCGAGGGACGTGACCTGGAAATCGGCACCTTCCGCGCTTCGTCTTCGCAGCTCTACACCGGTCTGCTTATAGTTGCTGTCCCGCTGGGCCTGATCGCCTCGCCCTTCTCGACACTTCTCTGGCTAATCGGTGCTTCTGGCGTGGCCATTCTCGGCCACGCATCCTTCATGGATAAGCCCATCGATGAGGCTTTTTCCGGGGAGGCGGTCTAGGTGGTCGGCCGCGGGCTCCCAAATTTGCGCCCCCATGGGGAAGACCATCGAGGCGCGGGCGGAGGAGGACAGAGGGAGACCCCGCGCCTCAGAGGTTCTGGCAGCATCACGCCAGGGTCGAGGAACTGGACACGGAGGACGGGGACGACGGGGGACTGGATGTGCAGCTGCAGCGGGGCAGGCGCTTCGTCAGCGATTCTCTTCAATTCACTGGCATAGACTTGGGTGATCGGACTGGTGACATGGTCAGCCGCAGGCCTCGCGACGAGGACGATTATGACGACGACGACGACGACGACGACGACACTTGCAGCGACGAGGACGACGAGGACGAGGACGAGGCTGAGGATGATGGTGGCGGCGATGACTCGGAGGAGGAGGGTCTGGTACAGTCGGCCTTGCAGCGCATCGATCGGGCCCGGGCCAGGGGCAAGGCCGATGTCCGACTGAACAAAGACGAGCTTGCGGCTCTTGAGCGGAGGCGGAGACGCATGCGCGAGGACGAGGAGAGGAGAAGGAGGAGAGCCCGAGTGGCGGTGCCGCTGACGCACCTCGAGCCCATCTCTCGCCCTCGGCCGGCGGGGGCGGCGACGACCATGTACGGCACCAGCGACCAACCGCGACACGTATCGGCCGGCAGCATGGTAGAAGCTCCTGGCCCGGAGCAACGACAGGCTCTTCCTCCCATGGGCTACTTCGCGCCGCCTGTATCGTCTCACCCCCGGCTGCGGTCTGGGGCGTCGTCGACGACGACGACGACCAGCCGGCACGTATCCGACTCAGCCACGCGGTTGCGCTCCATCAGATATTCCCCTCCAGATGATAACTCGCTACCGCCGGCAAGCCGGACGCACCTCGACCCGTTCGTGTATCAGACGGCGGGTCCACGTCAAGGCGTCGGCCGACGGCACGTGTCGGGCCCGGCAGAGATGAGCAGCGGGCGGAGGGGCGAGCCGCGGCCTCGGAGCTACGGCGACGAGACGAGCTCGGATGAGGGCGAGTCGAGCGGAAGTGGCGTCGTCTCCAGTCGGCTGAGGGAGCGGCCGGCGAGGGGGAGGGTGGTGGCTGAAGCGTCGTCGTCACCGGCTAGGAAGAAGGGGTCACCGGCGTCTGCTAAGAAGAAGGCGTCGTCGTCCTCGGGGGGGAAGCGGAGGAAGAAGTGACCTTTTATTTTATTATTTTTTCATTTTTTTATATTTTATTTCATGGCGTTTTTTGTTTTGCGACGCTACGACGATGGCATGGTATTTGATTATATACATAGAGGTGTGTGTATCTAGGTTTAGGTAGGTAGGTATGGAGTGAGTCTGCGCATATCAGATCATTCAGATATGAAGCATGATGCTGTGTACTGTGTCTCAAACACTGTGCACTCGTAGGGAGGCCTATTACAACAACACCATTAGATTTACATTGTGTGACGCGTGTACGGATACAGTACATACTAATACAGTACATAGGTCCTGCGGTCGGCACCGTGCAGTCATATTTCTGCTGCCTCGGCTCAACGGCCTTTGACGACGATTCCGCCGTGATAATCTTCTCTCTCTCTCCCTCTCCTCTCCCTCTCCTCTCACTCCTCTCACTGTTAAGATTTCTCTCACTCTATCTTCTTCTATCAACTCTTTTCCACTCCATTCGTCTCTTCCTAAAAAAAAAAAAAAACAAGAAAAGAAAAGAATCCAGCGGGTTGTGTTGGTGAAAAACCATGTCCTCCTCCCTCTCAGGCGAGACACCATCCGGCAAGACAGCAACGAAGCGACTCCTCAAAGAACTCGACGCCTGGAG
This sequence comes from Ophiocordyceps polyrhachis-furcata BCC 54312, assembly GCA_001633055.2. NCBI lineage: Eukaryota > Fungi > Ascomycota > Sordariomycetes > Hypocreales > Ophiocordycipitaceae > Ophiocordyceps > Ophiocordyceps polyrhachis-furcata. The sequence goes on from LKCN02000009.1 coordinate 352,270, forward strand.
GCGCGAGCAGGGAGGGCGGGAAAAGGGCATCGAGAGGCTTGGGCCTGTTGCTGATGAGGCGATGCTCGAGTGGCAGGCTGTTATCAACGGGGAGGGCATTGGAGGCGGCTACGACGGTTTTTTTTTTTCTCCCCCTCCCCCCATCCATCCTTCCCTTTATCTCTCTCTTTCAAGCTAACGACCGCCGGGCGCCGGGGGGGGGGGGGGAACAAAAGGAGGCCGCTGGCTACTCACCATCTCCATCCCACAAACCTACCCCCTCCACCCGCCGAAAATCAACTTCTCGACGCCGATAGTGCACGCCAACGTCGGGCTCAGGGACGGGGAAGTCTGTCTTGACTTGCTGTCTGAGGCGTGGACGCCGGCGTATAGCGTGCTGGAGTGCGTTCGCGCCCTGCGCTTCTTGCTTGCTTGTCCTGAGGTCGATAGCCCGCTGAACGTGGACGTGGCCGCTTTGCTTAGGCAGGGGGATGTGCTGGGTGCGAGGAGGCTTGTTGAGTGTTGGGCTTTGGATGATGAGGGTGGGGGGCGGTATCATGGGCCGTGAAAGACTTTTCATTCGCTCTCGCTTTCTTCTCTTATACCCATCATCCCAAGCTTCTCATCGTCAGGCGTCAACTGGGTAGGTTCTACCTACCTACCTTATGCATACATACGTATGTACACGTGCTAACATCACCCCTGTTATAGACACATGGCGAAACCGTCACGTCTTTCACTCCTCTTCTGCTTGACAAAGCCTCATCTTTCTTTTTTTCTCTTCCTTTTCTTCTTCTCTCTTTTACTCCGTTCTTTAATACCTACTTTTTTTTGACACACAAAAAAAAAAGACTCAGACCCTTCTATCGAAACAATTCACCGCACATGGAAAGAGGGGGAAAAATGGGTGTCTCGTGACATGACATGAACAAAAGATCATCATGGCGCCACTCTCATGCTTTTGGCTGGCCGGCTTCTGATATCCTTGCCCCGTCCTCCAACGGATACAGGATGAAGAAGAAACAGGAAAAAATGGTTTGGTATCGCATAATGGATATGCATTTGCGCAAAGGCATCAGGCATCTCACATCGGCTCTTGTGGCCCCGTTTGTTTCTTCAAGGGTTCTTTTCGTTAAAGTGGTAGACCTGGCCGTTGTTAGCTTCTTGGCCAAAGTGTCATGACGGAAAGGCTTACCCTGAGATTAGGTAGACCCCAAGATTGCCACCCGAGCCGCTTGGCCATCTTGGCGAAGCCCTCAGTCTCTATGAGGTGGTAAAACGGAAAAGGCGGGAACATGGCGCCGTCTCTATGCACCTCGGCTTTGACCAGCAGGGCAGTGCCGCCGACGCCGTCGAGGGGCACCGTCTCATCCCTGTCGCCGTCTGGGGCGCCCATGTAGGCCATCAGAGCGCGATACGTGGCCATCTCGGCGTAGCCCTCGAGCAGGATCTCGTCGGGACCCATGTTGGCCGTCATGTTGAGGGCGATTTCGCTGTCTTGCCAGCTGTTGTAGTCGTAGGGCCGCTCGTCCATTTTTTTCGTTTGGTCGTTGTAGTATCGCTGGAAGCAGTTGGCGACGATGACGGGTTTGTCGTGCTTTGCCATGTCCTGGATCAGCGTCGGCGGCGTCTCGACGATGTCGGCGTCCAGCCACAGGACCCACGAGGAGGCGGGACCGAGCGTGGTCAGGAGCAGCGAGTTGCGGGCCCTCGCCATGACGGCGCGGCGGGCCTTTTGGTTGGCCATCTTGTGGCGCTCCTTTTCGTCCTGCGAGACGATGGCGGGCTCGAAATCTTGGCGCAGGACGATGATGCTGTTGAACCGTTGGGCGAGGGGACCTTGCTTTTGCGTCTTCTCGATTTGCTTCTGTAACGCCGCCGTGGCCGCGTTACCTTCTTTGGTCTTGGGGAGGATGAAGCCGAGGGTGATGAGGTCATGGGGGTAGGTGAGTCGCAGCAGGTTGTTCCAGTACTCGTCGTAAAAACGAGCCATGGGCGTCAGGACGAGGACGCGTTCGCGATTCTCGACCGGTTTCGTCGTGGCCGTAACGCGATTGAGGTTATACCGCGTGACGGGAGGCGGCCGGGCGAGACCCTTGTTTCGCGCGTTGGACTTTCTGTAGGGCAGCGTCGGGGGGGACAGATGATGTTCTGCCTCGGGAGCGGCGGCGGGACGATCGGCCGCCTTGGAGTGGCTGTGGCTCGAGGGCGAGACGAGGAAGACGATGATGAAGATGCAGAGAAGGGCGCCGAGGGCGCGCGTCGACGGGTTCTTTAAACGAACCGACCCCATGCCTCCTCGAGCCATGCTTCTTTTTTGGCGCGGCTGCCGTCGTCAGCGGTGGCGGGCGACGGCAATGACACCATCAACCTTCTCCCCCTTTGCCCCCCCCCCTTTTTTTATGTCGACTGTTTGTTGTTGTCTTTTTTTTTCCCCCTCCCCCTTGGTGACGAGATTCTGAGGAGAGGACGTGGATGCAAGGAGGAGGCGGGTTTTGGGGGGAGACGAAAAAAAAAAAAGGAGGCGTGTCGGCGTGACGGCCCTTTTCCCCCCGGATGGACGGCGGCGCGGATATCCGGTAGCGGGCCAATTCGGTGAGGAGGAGGGATAGGAGTGACGAAGACGAAGGCGATGTTTTTTTCTCTCTCTCTTTCTTTCCTCTTAAAAGAAGGGGAAAAAAGGACAGAAAAAGATTCGACGCTGCCCTGAAGTTGGATGGGAGGAATTTCCTTCTCTTGCCCCCCCCCTTCCCCCCTTTACAAGACCAGCAAATACGGACACGCTCGAGGCTGCGCAACCGCCCCGAAGGGTTTAGGGCCGAACAGCGGAGAATATGCCGGGCCGGGGACTCGGTTGTCTGACTCCAGCTGGCTCTGGGGAGGAAACGAGTTTCACGACCAGGACGATGGTTGTTGTTCCATTGAATGGATCGGGGTGTGCCGTGCGGCGGCCGTTGGGAAGACGGATTGGGTTTTTGGTAGAGCTGCATGTGCATGCGTACGAATATAGTGAGTGCATCTATGACCTATGTACATACATACATATAGGCTCTGGGCTCTATTGAAAGCTCGAGGCATGCAAATGCGGGCCATACTTTTGATATAGTATGTGCATACCTAGGTAGGTAGTAGGTACAAGTACAACATAGTAGTCCACAGCCCGGTAGTAGTAGCCAGCGCTTCTTATACCTAGGTACCTTTATATATTAACATCATACATACATACATACATGCATGCAGAGGCCTGTAGAAAGACTATATGAATATCATAGCGTGAGGGAGACAACTGCAGTAGCGATAGATAATACTATCTCTACCCTGTTTGGCTTCCTAAGAAGCAGGGCGGCAGAGCTGACTAAAGGGAAGACAAGACGGACAGGTAAAGGAATGTATGTACATGCATACGTGTCCTTACTATATGTACATACATATGTGCATTGTTAAAGAATAAGGTGTACGGATTTATTTCTCACCAGTTCATTCACTCAACTGCCTGGCCCCCGCGGAGACATGCCAATGGCCATAATACGGCCAGCTTTGGGATGGTCATGGAGAAGAGTTACGAATACGAGCCCCGGCATCCCCAGACTCCCTTGGGTCCCAAGACAAAGGCCAACTCTAATCTTTCCCCCCCGCGCAGCCACACTCTTACGTAATACCGGCCACGCCACCTGATCTTCACCTCTTAGGTCACCACCCAAAATCCTCTCCCGCCATCACCTCCTCCATCCATCCCCCCTTCTCCTGCACACCAGCATCCCATACCTACATACTCTACGTTTCTCGCCTTCGCCATGACTGATAAAATGGATCGCGGCCTCGATGATATTATCGCAGACAGCGTACGCCTCTGCGCCCGTCCCCAGAACACGCGCCTCGGCTGACCATTTAAACCTGCAGCGCAGCAGTGGCCCGCGAAATCGACGCGGTCGAGCCGATGGCCGTCGTCAGGACTATCCCCGCGATGGTGTGAGAAAGGTGGGCGTGGCTGTATACATGTATATCATCTTTTGACGGGTTCAGACTGACACAAGGGAAAAAGGTTGGATTCTTCTTCCTCCTCGCGGCCGCACAAGGCAGTCTTCGAATATGAATATGACGCTTCTCCGTGCCTTGATCGCTTGACGAAGCTCCTCGGAGAAATGGCCGCGAATTTTAATGGCTGACCAATGCGTGGTTTTCTTCTTGCCCGAAACAGTCGACCCGAAATGATTCACGAAACATCGATAGGTCCGTCACGGAAAGGTCCGACCTGGATTTTTCTTGCTAAACTCGGCTCAGCGAATGGCTTCACGATCGCTTCCAGGAGCGCGGTCAGTTTGCCTGCCTACATGCGCATCAATGCGCGCCGTCTTATCCCCATCGCAGGCCCTCGCGGAGGTGACGCCCCTCGACGCCGACGCGGATCCCCGCCCAGCAAGTGAGCTGGTCTTGATCGCCCAAGGAGATTCACGCCTGCTGACGCCCTTTTGCCGGAAAGAGGCTCAAAGATTCGAGTGGACAATGTCCACTATGATCTTGGCGAAGACGACCTGGATGTGCGTGCATTCATAGATGAATGATCTCATACAATCTTACACACAGCGAGCTAACGGGAACGTGCAGGAGCTGTTTACGCGCATCGGCCCCATCGTCCGACTCGATTTACGATACGACCGCGCAGGGCGGTCCGAGGGAACGGCGTTTGTTACATACGAGCGCGCAGATGATGCCCAGGAGGCCATCCGACAATTCCATGGAGCAAATGCCAACGGTATGCGCTCATTTGTTGAACACACTACTTGTTCCTTGATACTGATGCTTGAGTATGTATAGGACAGCCGATTCGACTCAGCCTGGTTCCGGGTGGACCGTCGCGGAATCCATTCGACACGGCCGTCATGCCGGGTCGTTCCCTGGCCGATCGTATCACGGTGCCTGGGGCGAGGTCGCGATCCCTTTCGCCGCGCCGCCGGCGTTACGACGATGAAGATGCGGCACGGAAAGGGATCGATAGATACATTCCAGAGGATGACGGTCGGGCCAGAAGTCCTTTGGGCCAGCGCCGCGGGGGGAGGCGTCCAGGCATCAGGCGAGAAGACAACCACAACAACAGGGGTCGAGGCAATGTCCGAAGCAGCGTGCGGACGAAGAAGACGCAGGACGAGCTGGACGCCGAGATGGAGGATTACTTTGGCAGCAACAATGGGTCGAAAGCTGTTAATGGTGATGCCAACGATGACACTGACATGATTGAATGACAGGAGGGAGCTGGTTTTTTTCTTTTCTTTCTTTCTTAACAGTTAACAGTTTGCTCCAATGATGAACCGCAAGCGTCTATCACCTAGATGGATTGACAAGGGTGTGCCAGTGTAGGTATGTATGTATGTATGTATGACTGACTACATACATATGTATGTATGTATGTACATATGTGCGGTCATCTTGACATCGTATTCGTTGCCGAAGAACCCTGTCACGGACAAAGGATCACGACAAGGACTATGCCAGTTTATAAAGTGGAAATGTTTTGGTGGTGCCGTGGGAGCAGCTGACTCGAAGAATCCTCTCTTTCTCTCTCTCTCTCTCTCTCTCTGAGACTGGTATGAAGGAAGAAAAGGAAGAGATTTCTGATCCCTGCGCGGCATATTTGCGCATGCCATGTGAGCATCCGTTTATACCTTCTACCTGCTATCTCGGACAGGCATTCTATTTTTGGGCTTGCTATAATATAGCACCCCCAATCGACTGATCTGTCGTCAGATGAATCAATATAATAATACTGGGTAGGTGGGTGGTAAGCCCTTCTCGCTCTGGTCCTCTGATTTCCCCGTCTCCTGCTCCTCCCCGTCCTCCATCGGTAAATTTCGACATCATGAGGCTCAAACATCTGGCAGCGTCGTCGTCGTCGTCGATGTTGTTGTTGTTCTCTTCCAGCCTTGCACAGCTGGTCCCCTATATGAATGGCATGACTGAAGGAGAAGGGTAAGAGAAGAAGACGAAGAAGACGATTCAAATGAAAAGGACTAATATACATATTACATATATATACATATGTATATATACATATGTATATCAAAAAACAGTTACAATACCTTTCTCGGCTCCCGTGGCAAGCATGGGGCTGTTTCCATCGTGGGTGAGACCAATGCGGTCAACCAGGGAGAAGAACCACAAGTCCAGGTTTTCTATCATGCAGAGCAGATGATGAGTTACGAGTTAGTTGCTTGTTCAAACATGGCCTCCTGAAGGCCGCTCGCTGAGTTTCTTGATAGGGATCTCATCGAATCGCTGGATATCAGCGTGGCGGGTAGCATCAAAAACGGCGACTTCGTCAACGTCGGCACCAAGGGGACATTTGCAAAAAAGGATACGGCATGTTGTTCCTCCCCCTTTTCCCCCCCCCTCTTCTTGAAATTGACTCCTTGCCCCAAGTTTGATGCATCCACCTACGTCTTCCTTGTTGTGGCCGACGTTCGGAGACAGCCTGCGGTAAATAGACATTACAAGTTTCAGTGGAAGCCGACTGCGAATCCTCATCTGGTGTATGGTGATCGATTCATCAGCGGTGAGTTTTCACCTTTGCCCCCCCCTTTCTTGCTTCTCATGAGAGAGATAGAGAGAGTAGAGAAAAATACTTACTGACTTGTTGATCATCCCCAGGCTTCATCGAAGGAGGTGCCCTCTTCGCCAAAGTAAGCATCACGGTCAAAGACGAATCGCACAAGAGAGATATCGGAGCAAGGTTTGAATCCCAAAACGCCTCAAGTATCAAAGAGACTAAAGGTCAAGTTTTCTTTCAGCCTCAACGTCGCCTTCAAGATGTTCGGGCGCGGAGTCGACGTCTCTACCAGCGTTCAGCATCACCTCAAGAACATCAAGAAGAAGTCTACCGTAGCAATAGACTACCACTGGGTCGGGGCGCCGCCGGATTTCTCGCCCAAGGTGCCCGTGCCCCCCCCCGACAACAAAGGGCGACGCCTACAATCACCAGAGAGATATTACAAGAGAGATTCAGATGATGACTCGAGTTCGGGTTTTGGAGAGGAGCCGGATGAGCTCATCAAGTTGAAGGATATTGCGGATCGCTTCATCAACCAGGCCAAGGCACATAGTTGGAAGCGTTTGTGAGGCTTTTCTTTACTTCTTTCTCTCTTCTCGTCTTGAGGGAAAGCAGAGCAGGAGACTTGACTGACTTTACTTGGTCCCCTTTCTTCTAGGGCGATACTCGATCAGTATCCCAACTCGGATGAATGGAAAGACGAGTTTACCATTCCAAACTATTCCAGCGCCATCGACAGGGTACATACATCATCCTACTACTAGTCGTCCACGCACCTATCTAACACGAAACTCTAGAGCTGGTCCGTGTTCAAGGACTTTGGCGACTTGAAGCACGTTATTGAGACGATCAAGCGAGGTGAGCAAGGATGATGTTAGATGGGCCCGTCCATCTCGTTGACGTCTCTTCTTCTCTGCAGTCCCAGAGGAATACTGGCTACGTGGAAGCCGAGTAGCCAATACGCTGATCCAAGAAGGCACGAAGTATGCGGAAGACTTTCGACAATGGGTATGAATGATCTATCTATCTATCTATCTTCTTCTTGAACATGGCATAACTTTTCTCTCTCTTTATAGGTCGACAAGGTTGCTTTGCAGCCCAAGGAAGCCGAGAATCTTCCCGACATTGACGTATTGCGCTTCCGTCGGAAAGTTTTGGTATCATCATCTCTTATCTCGGAGCTATATCTTGTTTCTTGGCCTAACTGGAAAGCTACAGTACGAGATTCAGACACAGCGTTACTACGCCCATCACTGGAATTACACCACGAAGCCGTATTTCTCAGTCGACGGTATGTATACAAGACATTATCCCAAAACAAAACATGGAAAGCTGATGTCTCTCGTTCTCTTCAGTATTCACCAAAACCTCAGCATCAGACGTCCTCTTCGAAGCACAAGTCTACGAATTCCCCCTCTTCGGCTCCGTCCGCATCGCCTTCGGGACCCAGCCCTACATACAGCGGGCAGACAACGAAGACTCCTACCTCTGCGTCATTGGCGATGACGACTTCCCCCCCGGCTATCACAAATTCGCCGAGTTCTGGGCTTTCCCCAGATACATCCCGGGCGTGACCAACGGGCTCGTCAGAGTGGATGTCAAACGCGCCTCTTACAGCACCATCAGGCTTACCGTCGTCGATAAGGCGCTTGACAGGCGCGATTTTGAGTCTGGTGGAGGGGAGTGGCAGGCGTATGGTCAGTTTTACCTGGCCAACGTCAGCTATCCTCGGCCTGTGCCGGAGGAGGAGGTCGTTTCGTCGAAGAGAAGGGCTGTTCGACTGTCTTCTTTTCTCGGTCCGAAAGTGTATCGCAACGAGACTAGTCCGGCTGTTTTGTCGGCGGCTACGAGCTTCGTGTTCTTCGGCGGAGGCGATGGTGAGGGTATGCCTCCGCCCCACGACGAAGTGCTTTGGAAAAACACGACGACCGCTCTGCTGCCTGATGCGGGCTCTTCTGATGTTCAACCGGATACGACCAACAACTCTACTTTGCATCCTCAACTCGCCGGCAACTCTTCTGTGTATCTTCGGCCCACCGGCAACTCTACTTTGCTTCAACCGGGTGTCAACTCTTCCTTGCATCTTCAACCTACTGGCAACCCTTCGTTGCAGCATCTTCAACCCACTACCAACTCTTTACAATTCGACAAGTCGTCTCTGCATCGTCAACCCAGCGGCGGCAGTTCCTTTTCTTCACACCGGGCCGAAACGATAGGCAGCTCCTCTTCCCATGGCCATCTAACCAGCTCTTCAGCCGAAATCAGCAGCAGCAGCAGCAGCAGCAGCAGCAGCAGCTTCACAGACGACCTTCTAAACAGTTGGAACAACAACAACAACGACGACGACGACGACGACGACGACGACGACGACGACGACACGACAAAACCCCCCTACCCGAACGGCCACGTCTCAACCGTCGACGTGGAGATGAAATGCTACGGAACGGTCTGTCTACCGTCTTGCGTCGACTGCGGCAACTTCCGCGTCGCATGTGGACAAGACGCGTGCCGAGTGGAGCGATGCGCTCTGTCAGAGAGAAACAGGCTCGTTGTCGAGGATGGGTCGACGCTCTACACGGACATGACGACGACGTGCGCCCGAGGAAGTTGCTCGTCGAGACGGTGTGGAGAAGGGGGAGAGTGTGACAAGAATCTCCTTTGTGGAGATGAGACGTGCAGTTGGGAGCCATGCTCTGCTGCCGTCTGCCGTCAGATCGTCATGAGAGATGAAGCCGCTACGTCGTCAACAAGGCCGTCCATGCGGCGTCCGACGCAGGAAGACGACGACGGGTCGTCCTGCTCTGCAGGTCTTGCAGAGACGGAGCATCAAAGCGCGCTAGACCACGAGCAGGAGAAGAAGAAGCCGGCTGTCGAGTTTCGTGTGGAACCAAGCAATGCTGAGCCCCGTCCGGGCGTGACTCGCGAGCCCGGCCCGCGGACTGACAGGCCAGGGACGGCGGGTAAAATGGCCGGCAGCGCCTCGAAGCCATGTTTCAGTTTCGGTTCCGTTGTCGTTGCTTGGTCGATGGTGTTTATCTTCCGCCTCTTGGCAGACTATGCTCGGTAGAGTATATCAAGACGTTTCTGAGACGAGATTCTTCCTCTCCTCCTCCTCATGTAGATATCGGGTCGTCTGCTCCCCGGAGATGATTTCTCCTTGTCCCTCTGACGCGAGATGAGATGAGATGAGATGAATCGAAACGTGAGCTGATCTCTCGGCGGTGTGTCAAAGAGAGGTAAGAAGGAGACGATAGATATCACATCAACATCAGGCAGACTAAGAAAGCTTGCAATGCCTCGGGATGAAACGGGTTTCGATTCTGATTTCTCCTGCTCAGCACATTGTTGACTCGGTTTCGTATGAGTCGTCAACGCCAGGCTCGCGAGTCGGCAGAGCCTCTTAGGTTGCCTCAGATGATGATGGGTCCTGATCTCTGGCCCGCCGGAAAGTGCCCCTTTTCGACCAACGACCTTGGTTACAAGGCTTTATACATATGTATATTGCACACACACACATATATATACATATGTATATTGCACACATATATATATATCTGCATATGTATATGTTTTTTTCTGATCGAGTCTTGTTTGTAGCCCGTTTACGTCTTCTATATTCAGCATATCTTTCACACTCAACCTCCCTCAAAGCAGCAGCAGCGACAATGTCTCTGTGCACCACCCCGGCCTGCATGCAGTATGCAAGCCAGCTTGTTGTCAGTCCCAAGACGTTCTTCGTTCCCTTCTTGCCTTTGCTTGTAGTAACGGTGTGTGCATGTAGGCGAGCATGGCGCCGGCGTCTCTCAACTTGGATCCCTGCACAGACTTTGATCAGTGTGAGTACGAACCAAAGGTCCGGGTTCAGGGGCTGAGTGAGTGAGGATAATGACGCCTTCTGCAGTTGTCTGCAAAGGCGCAGAGGGCAAAAACTCGACCGTCTCGTCCATCGAGGACGATGTGCTTGCCACGCTACGGACGATCCTCGATGCCGATTTCCAGGCATCGTCGTCGTCGTCGTCATCATCAAACGTAAACAGAACCCCTCTGGTGGAAAGAAAGCGGCTGACACTGGTCAACAAAGATCGAACCTCGACAGTCCGACTCGGCAGAGAAGCGTCTCCGGGAGGCCATGCAGAAAGACTTCCAAGCCTGTCTCGACGAGAAGACGCTGAAGGAGCTGGGCTTCTCGCCGATGAAGCCTCACGTCCAGGAGATTCAGAAGAGGTTCCCCGTCGACGACCTCGGCGACAGGTCGCAGAAACTGTCAGACAACGACACTGCCGCCGATGTGCTTTCCTACCTCACGCCTCTGATGGTCAATGCCTTTGCCATGATTGCGCCGGGACCTGATCCAAACGATAGGGTGCGTTTTGGTCGTGCCATGGTCGATCATCTTCTCTTTTTTTCATTCATTCATCACTGACTCTTTCTCTCTCTCTCTCTCTCTCTCTCTCAAAAAAAAAAGGCCGGATGATTGTCAACCTCATGCCCCCGTCTCCCAAGCACCCGCCCAAGGAGAAGACGGCGGAGGCGATCGGTCGACTGCTCCGGGCCATGCTGCCGGACCTGACGGAAGAAGGAGCAACGTCTCTGGGCGAAGGCGTCGTGAGGCTCGAGGACGCAATCAGCGCGGCGTCATCTGTCATCCAGACTCAGAAGAAGGAGGAGAAGGAGGAGAAGAAGAAGAAGAAGAAGAAGCTGCTCCCCGAGGACATGTCGGCAAGTGCCCTCGCCGAGCTGAGCCCGGCCTTGCGATACGACCTGGTGATCAAGGGGCTCGTGCCGGAAAGCCAAAAGAGCCTCGACGGCATCGTCAAAGTCTCGGCCCCGGAATACTTCCGCAACATGTCGACCGTCATAGCGGACACGCCCAAGTCGGTGATTCAGGCCTACTTGCTCTACACGACCGTCTACTCGTTCCGCGTCCTGGTCAAGGCCCCGGAGATGGATCCTTTCCTCAGAACGTTGGTGAGATTTTGCATTTCACTCGCCTTCACACACACACACACACACACACACACACACACACCATTTCTTCTAACTCGTATATGGTAGGACATGCCACGTTGGGACCAGTGCAACCTGTTCATCACGCGTACAGGAACCAGCCTCGCCTTAGCCCACTTCTACGCCAAAGCCGAATTCCCGGCCGAGGCCAAGGCCAAGTCCAGGGACATGGTCACGGCCGTCAGGACGGAGCTCTCCAAGGATCTAGACCGACCCCAGTTCTCCTGGCTAGAGGAGGAAGACAGGAACAAGGTGGAGAGCAAGATCGACAACATGCTCCAACTCGTCGGCTTCCAGGAGTCCAATCCGGACAACGACAAGGCAGAGGACATCCTCGACTTCTTCGGCGGCTTCAACCTGACGTCAAGCTGGTTCGACAACGCCATCTTCTTCCGCAGGCAGGGAACGGCGAGGACGTTTAAGAGGGTCGGCTCCAAGACGGACGTCATAGCCGACAGCGGTCTGCATGCGGGCTACCTGGTCGACATCTTCAACAACCTCCCGGTCAACGTCCTCTCCGTCTCCGGCGGCGTCCTCCGCCTGCCGTTCTTCCATCAGGAACTCCCCAGCAGCGTCAACTTCGGCGCCGCCGGCTCGGTGGCGGGCAAGCACCTCGTCCACGGCTTCGACGCCGCCGGGCTCGAGCACGACGCCAAGGGCAGGCCGGCACCTCTGGTGTCGAACAAGTCGCTGGAAGGCTTCGCCGAGCGGGCCAAGTGCTTCGAAGACCAGTACGCCAGCATCAACATAACGACGCCCGACGGTGCTCGCCCTGCGCCCGTCGACATGACGTCTCAGATGAGCATCCCGGATGCGGGCGCCCTGCGCGTCTCGTTTGACGGCTGGATGCGTCAGCGGAAGCGCGAGGAGGAGCAGGCTCTTCCGGGGCTGGAGAAGTTTACGCAGGAGCAGCTCTTCTTCCTAGCCTTTGGGCTTGCTCACTGCGGCGACGACAGCAAATCTAAGGGGGGGTTCCCCGTGCCGCAGACGGTGCAGGCCAAGCTTGCCGTCAGCAACTCGAGGGGCTTCCGGGAGGCTTTCAACTGTCCGGTGAAGGAGCCTACGTGCCAGCTGTGGTGAAGAAGAAGGAGAAAGAAGGAGAAGAAGGGACCGACCATTATAGAGAGTTCTCTTTTTTATTTTTTTATTTATTTTTTTTATTATTTCTTCATATTACTATCTATCTGTAGTTTTGACGAGAGAGAGCTGTGCTCATTTATATCGTCCCCCTCCCCGGTGAATGTGATGCAAAAATACTTGATCAATGTTACATACATCTGATCTTGATATCAGATGGTCGTTCCCGGGATGCTACATAAGTATTACTTTGGTTACGAGAGGCAAGCAACAAGATGGATGACGATATGCACAACATGATCCTAATCCAGCCATTGATCTCGATCTTTAAGTGACGTGCCTGGGTTTTCTATTCTATCCTTTACACGTACGACGCCTTCGCTTGTCGATCTCTGGCTGGAGCATGTATTGTATGATGTCGAGAGCGTTTTGTGTATCCAGTCGATACATACTTACATATATATGTACTTACATATATATATATATATGTATGTATACATATGTACGTATGTATGTACATATGTATGTACGGAGTAGGGACGGGAATAGCAAATGCAGGGGGGGGGGGGAGGGGGCTGAACAAAAGGGTCCTCTATAATTTACTTTATTTCAGCAACGACTCCATGCCTGACCACATACATACATACATATGTATGGCCCAGTATGGGTATGGGTATGTATATGTATATGTATGTATGTATATGTATATGTATATGTATATAGCAACGTCGAGAAAAAGAAAAGTGATACAGATAGAAACGCTATAGGAAAGGAATTGGAAAGAGAAACAAAACCTAAAGCAAACACACGGCCAGAGGGGAACGAACGAACGAACGAACGAACGACGTCTTTGTTCATACTTTGCGTCCGGCGAATCACGACCGGCATTCGTATCAAACGAGAAAGCATGTTGTGCGGGCCGTGGATGTTTATTCTTCGTTCTTGGTCCTTTCCCCCCCCCCCCCCCTGCTTCTTCGTCTTTCCCTTCTTGACGACTTTGGTTCCTTGCTCTGTCTTGTCTGTCTACTCTTTTGCCTGCATACATACCTACCTAGGCACCGTATGTACCAAAGGTTGTACATACGTAACTTTCCCCCTTGCTCGACGTCATCATCAACCTTGCTTCCCTACCCGTGGCGGAACAGAGAAGAGGGGGCTTGTATGTATGTATTTCACGGAGAAAGGGTTCAACCAGAAGGGGAATCTTAAGATGAAGAAGGTGTGGGTGTGATGATCAGATAACCATGTTGATGAAAAGCGAGAGAGAGAGAGAGAGAGAGAGCCTCTCTCTCTCCCTCTCTCATTCATCACATTCATACATACACACAGCTTTCCTCTCCCACTCTTCTTCTCTTGCATGTGAAGAAGAAAGCGTGTCTAAAATGAAGAGCAAATAAACTCAACCGCTGTCAAACAACCATCTCGACCAGCTTAGGCTCAGATAGTACATGCCTACATGCTTTCTGAATTTTCCTTCTTTTATCCCTAAGCCTTTCCCGCCTTACCAGTATCTCTCTCTCTCTCTCTCTCTCTCTCCACCCCGGCGCAGCTTCTTTTTCATTTCCCCCGTCCGTCTCCTCACACCGCGCTTAACACACACGTCTCTGTTTCTCTCTCTCTCTCTCCCTCTCTCCCCCCCCCTCTCTCTCTGTGTGTCTTTGTTCCATGATCCGATGGCTCGATTCAAAATCTTCTTTCTTTCCACCTTCACGTCCTTCTTTTAGAGTAATAAACCTCGTACTCCCCTGCCCTTTCTTTCCCCTTCTTAGACCTTTTGCTCTCCTCCCCCTTCTTCTTCTTCTTCTTCCATCT
>LKCN02000009.1:375902-387469 GCA_001633055.2 Ophiocordyceps polyrhachis-furcata BCC 54312
CTCTCTCTCTCTTTCTCTCTCTCTCTCTCTCTGACCCACAACAGTAACGAGGAGAGCGAGATAGGAAAAAAAAGAGAGGGGGAGAAAGAGAGAAAAAAGGAGACAAAGAGAGGGCAAATAACAACCCCAAAGCAAAAAAAAATGGAACGAAAAGCCTTGCTTCCATCGGACCATAGAGGTCTATCTAATCCCTCTGCTGCTCCTCCAAAACCAGCACAATCCCATACAGCTCCGACGCGAGCAATCCTAAACATGAGTCGTCGGGTCCACTGGCGGCAAGGCGGCAACTCCCTCTCGCTCCCACTCCCACGCCAGCAGGCTCCAGTTAAGCTCTCGTCGCCAGAAGAGACCCAGCCCCAGTCCGCCCCCGTCAGGCCGGTCGTCTGAGCTCAGCCCCCCCGTCCGCGGCATGTGCTCGCAAAAGATAACCTTGCCCATCCGAGAGTGCAGGATGCCCATCGAGCAGGCCACGCATGGCTCGTGCGTCACGTACAGCTCTAGCCCGTGGCAGAGATAGCCGTCCTTGTTGGGGTGGTCCTGCGCCAGGCACGCCCGCTCCATGTCCAGCAGCGCAACGTCCTGGAACGCGTCGTACGACAGGTCCGGCGTCGATAGCTTCCGCCCGCCCTCCCGCCATTCTTGCCGCACCAGCTTCTGGGCCACCATGCTAATGGCCCGCAGCACGCAGTGCGTCATCGGATTGTTGGAAAAGACTTGGCTCGGCGCCTGGTGCCGTCGCGCGTCCCCGGCCAGCCCGACCAGCTCGGCGCCCCGGTCGGTGCGCCGCACGACGACGGCGCCCATGGCCTCGCCGATGCCCGCCTTTTTAGCCTCCTGCGCCACTCGGTGCGCCAGCGCCATCCACACCGACGCGTCCTTCTTGATGTCGTCGGTCCCGCGCTCCACCACCGACGGGTGCGGCCCCAGCGGATTGTTCTTGCGGTAGACCGTCGGCCAAAACTGTGACGACCACATGGCCGCCTGCGTCTGCGACGTCGGCGCCAGCAGCGGAATCGGGATGCTCGCCACGAACACGTCCTGATCCATTCCCTGGAGCTCCGAGATGATCCGCACCAGGTCCTCCTTGTAGAAGTCCTTGGTCTCACCGATAATGACGTAGATCCAGTTTGACTTTCCTGTATGAACCTGCCGCCCCGTCGGCGTGTCGTTCATCAGCTGCGTCTTCATGTGCGGTGGGAGGTCGTTCGGCTTCGCACACGTCCGGAGATGGGGCAGGGGGTTAGCGCTGCCCTCAGGTCGCAAGGCGCGTATGGCCCTGCGAATGGCCATCGTCAGCGGGGAAGAAGCTCGGAGGGAGACGGTCACTTACGATATCGCAATGCTGGCCGACTTGGTCGGCACCCTGGTGATGTATGCCTGGGTGATGACATGATCCTGACGCACTTCCTGCGTCGTCTTTAGAGGGATCAAGACGCCTCGTCCTGCATGCGTCTCCTTCAGGTCATCGACCAGCGGATTGGGCAACATCTCCTGCCGTCGAGCGGGCTCGCAGACGCCGTTGTTGCTGCCATCCTCAGATTTTCCCCAAGAGGCGGCGCACCCATCCGGGTCCAACGACACGACGCTCACCATGTCGGCTTTGGTCGGCGGACTTGGACGAGAGACGACGGATGGACAACAACGACCGAAGCCAGGTACCTATGTGCTTGCGGTTAAGCTTGGGTCAAGGGGTAGCAACGTGACAATCTTTGTTGTTGTTTTTTTCTTCCCTCTCAAAATGAGGAAGACGAACAGAAAGGTTGGTAGGTAAGTGAATGGGCCGGCGGGAAGGGGAAAAAAAAAGGGGGGGGTCTGAATCAGTGGAAGGGCAGACTGGTTGTTCAAAGGGTCTCTTCTTTCTGTTGAAGAAAAATCGTCGATGACGGAGAAGTAGCAAGAGCCTCGTCCAACAAAGGATTGATTAGCAACGAGAGAGTAAAAATCAAAGGGAGTCGCAGGCCCTTTCGTGCGCCGCAAGGGGGGGGGGGGGGGAAGGGCTCTCCTCACCGAGCCAAACCCGACGAGAAGAATTATGCCTGGTCGTCGACGAAGTAAGTTAAAAGATTTTGTTTTGCCCCTTGCTCTGTTACCCCCCTTTCCTAGTGAGCGGACGAAGAGGAAACAAAGCCATGAAGATGGTACTACCTGTGATATCTTGGTGAGAATTGATGAGGTAAGAAAGAGAAGAAGAGGTCGTGGATGGATGGATGGATGGATGGATGGATGGATGGATGGATGGATGGAGTCGGAAGCTCAAAAGGAAAAAAGAAAGGAAAAGAAGAGCCGAAAGGGGAGACAGACGTACAGCGAGAAATTGACCACGCCAGCCGACAGCTGGCAGGGCGTCATGGGAAATCACGGGCTGGTTTCTTGCTGCGGGACCGAACAGGCGGAGAGTTTCCCCGCCTGATTGATTGATCTGCGGACGAGATAGAAGGACGTCGTGATTCGCCTTTTGTGTGGGGGGAAGTGGGTGGTGAAAACGATGAAGATTTTCTTTCTTTTCTCCCTTGTGGCAGAGATAGAGATTCGATTGACCTGTGGCTGAAGAGTGTGGCTGACGAGTTGTCTGTTGCCGACTGTTACCGACATGAGCTGGCTGGCTGCACTCCGATGGTCGGACAAGCATTGGGTACATTTAGATGTTGTGTTTGACTGTTTGTATGTGAATGTATGTATGTACAATTGTACATACATAAAATATATATCTCCAAACATGGTGGTTGCTTCATCCGAGTGGATGGATGATGGTGATCCAACCAGCGGCCCGACCGCAGGCGGAGAGTCTCCATCTCCCTCCTCCCCGTCTGAGAGCCTTGGCAGCGCCGTCAGCTAGGTGGGAAATGTCTCAACAGGAGTCACAGCCAGCCGTCTTCGTTTAGTTCTCGACCCGACCTCTTGTTGGGATGAGACCGGCAAGCAGGCGGTTTTTTAAGCATACATACTAAATACTAATACATACATAGTCGAGGCCTGTTTCAACCAGATTTGAGCAGCGTCGCATCGCGGCGGGCCTCGTCAATTCCCGTATGTATGTATCTACGGTATAGTAGCTTCATCAGTTGTGTTGTTTGTATGTGATTGTGCATACATACAACCTACCTACCTACCTACCTACTGCCTACCTGAGGCTACCTCCCACCTACCTACCTACCAAGGCACCTACCTACCCTAACTGTATTATTATTTATTATCTGGCCTAGTACCTGCATGGTCAAACCTACAGATCTGTATCCGTAGCATGATACCTTATTCGCGGATGGAAAGACTTTCTTCTTCTCCCACAACACCACCATACCCGTAAGTCCTAGGCTCGGATTGACCTCGCCTCCTAGTGGGTAATCATCGTTACTACTACCTACCTACCGGGGGCATAACCTCGCTGTGCGGTTGCCTGTCTCGGCGCCGGAAGATGATACTGCAAGGAGCAGGCAGGCATCCGTCTGTGAACCGCCCCCTCACCGTAGATCCTCTAGACGTCCGATGTCCCGCTCTTCTTTTTTTAAAAGAAGCAGCTTTTGTTTCGCGCTGAGGCACGCGAGGCTTCAAGCCCTTCTTGGCTGCATGTACAGTGTACATACACACATACGACGCGATACCTGCCGCCAGTAGCGCAGCCTCCCCTTGGACCCAGGTACCCGGAACCTGGGCTCGACCCTGTTCTAATTCTACTCCTATCTCTTATCTCGCGCTGCTGCTTCATTTATGCTTTGTTCTCGCCGGAATCACACCTTAGTACCGAGTATGTATGTATGTATGTATGTATGAGTGAGTGACTCAACAACGCATCACACAACACTCGACAATTGTCTTCGGCATACATACATACATACATATGTAAACTGCCCTCCCTCCCTCACTCACTCACTCACTCACTCTCTTGCTCTCTCTCTCCGTCTCCGTCTCCGTCTCCTCTTTCTTTCTATCCCTTCTTCTCCCTCCCTATTCTTCTCAATCCCTTCCCATTTTTCTATCGACAAAAAGTCCCGATCGAAAAAAAAAAAAAACCTACCGGAACCTACTACCCACCAAACCCCTCGCTCTACCTTATCTATCTACCATCTCTACACCCCGGTCCCTCCGATCGACGCTCGCCAGGCTGCATCGCGTCTGCGGACGGCCTCGCTTGTCACCTGTACTGCTGACCTGCCCCGTCGCCGCGTCGTCCTGCAATCACCAGGTGCCGACTACCTCGACCATATTAGTCACCCGAAGAAAATGCCCTCCGCCGTCGTCATTCCCCGCCCAGGTGAGTACCAGGCGCCAATCCTTGCCCTCTTCTCCAAGGCCTCTCTTTTTTTCCTTCTTCCTTGATTGCTCCAGCACCTGTCGGCAGGCGTCATAGCCTCCCCATCTGCGTCCTTCCTTTCATCCCCCTTATCCCCTTCCCCCCACGTTCTTGTCTCGCGAGCGTCTTTTCGATCCTCCTCTCTCCCTACCTACTACCTACCTTCCTAGGTTTCACCAACTGCGCCCCGAATCACTCTTTGCTCACTCTTGCTCGCCAGGCGTGGGCCACAAACAGGCCAAGCAGTCGGTCCTGGCTCAGGCTATCATGCAAAACTCCCTGACCTCTCCCTCCGCCTTGCCGTCGACCTCGGAGCCGGACCGCCACTTGGCCGTCCTTCCGCCTTTCGCTTCCCGTCATGATCTCTTTCCAGCCTCCTCGCCCTCGCTGGCCCCAAGCCAGACTGTCCGTACCATCAGGGACTTGACCGACACGCCCCCCCTGTCGCACAGCGTCAGCTCAACTGCCCCCAACTCGCCGCGCATGTGAGTCTCCGACTTCCGCGACGCTTACTGCTGCTGACCGGCCTGCCAGGCCTCCCCAGCGCCGGAACTCGGGCAGCCAGACCCCCCGCGTGCGGCCGCATGCCACCACGCTCAATATCCCGGGCATGACCAGGTCCCGCGTCTCTCCCGACGGGAGGATCCCCCAGCGTGACGTGGCCGCCAAGCTCGTCATTGTCATGGTCGGCCTACCCGCTCGCGGCAAATCCTACATCACCAAGAAGCTCCAGCGCTACCTCTCCTGGCAACAGCACGATTCGCGCATATTCAACGTCGGCAACCGCCGCCGCAACGCCGCCGGCGTCAAAGTCGCCGCCAAGGAGAGACTCGCCCCCGAGCCCTACTGCCTCGATCCCCCCGTCCGCGCCGCTACCATCCTACTTCAAGGCTCTCCCGTGGCCGACGCCACCCTCGACCCGGACTCCGCCGAGCCGACTGTGCTGAGTCTCGATGGGGCCGAGGCCCACGACGAGCTTGACCAGTCTGCCAGCTTCTTTGATCCCAGAAATGAACGAGCGGCTGCCATGCGGGACCAGGTCGCCATGGAGACACTTGATGAACTCCTGGATTATATGCTCAACCAAGGTGGTGCGGTTGGCATTCTCGACGCCACCAACAGCACCATCAGACGGAGGCAACAGATTGTGGATCGCATCCGACGGCGCGAGCCCAAGCTCGGCATCCTTTTCATCGAGAGCATTTGCAGGGACCAACATCTGCTCGAGGCTAACATGCGTCTTAAGCTTTCCGGCCCAGACTACCGCGACAAGGACCCCCACAAGTCCCTAGCGGATTTCAAGAATCGCGTGGCCGCCTACGCCAGCGCCTACGAGCCTCTCGGAGAGTACGAAGAGGACAATGACATGCAATACATCCAGGTATGTGTCTCCACACCCCATGAATCTTGGGCTGGAGGTTTTCTGACGCCGTGACAGCTGGTGGATGTCGGCAGGAAGCTGGTTCAGCACAGGCTCAAGGGCTTTCTCAGCGGCGGAATCAGCACCTATCTCTCTAGCTTTAATCTCGCCCCCAGGCAGATCTGGATGACTCGTCACGGCCAGAGCATCGATAACGAGCTCGGCAAGCTGGGCGGCAACTCTGCTCTGACGGAGCGGGGCCACTGTTACGGCCAGGCGCTATATCGCTTCGTCACCCACAAGCGAGAGCAGTGGCTGATGGAGCAAAAGAGCAAGATAGCCCAGGCCTCGTTCCCACCCCATCCCGGCGACAACACCCCCCCCTATCCGGACATGAACCAAGACCTAGACGAAAAGAACTTTTGCGTGTGGACGTCGATGCTGCGGCGTAGCGTCGAGACGGCCGAATACTTTGACGCCGACGACGACTACGACGTCAAGAACTGGGAGATGCTCAACGAGCTCAATGCCGGCGAATTTGAGGGCATGACGTATAAGGAGATTGCGAATCGATATCCGGAGGAGTTCCACCGACGCTCCGAGGACAAACTCAACTACATCTACCCGGGCGTGGGCGGCGAGGGCTATCTTCAGGTTATCAGCCGCCTGCGCGACATGGTGCGCGAGATAGAGCGCATCACCGATCACGTCCTCATCATCGGGCATCGGTCCGTCTGCCGGGTGCTGATGGCCTACTTCATGGACCTGACCCGCGAGGACATCACCGACGTGGACGTGCCCCTGGGGATGCTGTACTCGATTGAGCCAAAGCCGTACGGCATTGCCTTCCACGCCTACAAGTATGACGAGGCCCAGGGCTGGTTTGAGGAGCTACCCAACTACAAGCCGCAGAAGGCTGCGCGTGGGAGTATCTGAGCGAACGTGCCTGTACGGCAGACGACGGAACTAAAACTTATAACGACAGATTTGAACGACATAAAAAGAAGATGTAGCGGTTGAGACTATGGATAAAGGCGACTGATTTATATCGATACCCAACACTGGCGGCGCTGGCGTCCTCGACCGAGATGCTGAGAATACGGCGTGTGAGTGAAGCATCTTTGTTTGATGGATATCCGGCGCACGGGGGGTTAGGGTGGAGCGTCGATGATGCCGGTCCCTGTGTCATCGCGGAATGTGGGACGATTTGAGATTCGGATGACAGACACGACGATATCGATGCACAAAAGCGGGTTGCTTTCAGCGTCTCATGTTTTACTTGTAGTTTTATCACGGAACTCCACACCTTGAGGTGTGTCTTCAGGGCGGACAGGAAAGGAGGAGAGCACACGCGCCATAGAGCATGTATGTCTGTATGTAGATTGTAGGCACACGGCATCATGGCACTTTGTATGATAAACGACAAAGACGGGGCAAAAAAGACATTATTATCATCAAAGACTATCAACGAACGCCTTGGCCATGCATGGAGAAGAGGACAATGACGGGGAGGGGAGAAACGTAGAGTTATTATTATTGCTCCCGTGTGAGAACCATCTTTTCTCTCTCGGACCGGCGCTTGTCAAACTGCTTCTTGGTGTGTCGCCGCTCGTTCTCCTCTCTGCGCTTGATGCTTTGAAGCTCCTGCGATTTGATCTCGGCGGCCTTCTTGACGACCTTAGGAACGTGTCGGTGACGGCTAATGCGGCGAATCTCGGGCAGATGAGCGTAGCGCGCGATGAGTGCCTCGTTGTACTCGAGGGCTTGACGGTGGCGGGCGGACTTGATGGCGCTGCGTTGCGAGGCATTGGCGCGCCAGAGGCGAACGTTGCCGTCGTCGGAGGCGGAGAAGACGTAGTGGGCGTCGGGGGACCAGCAAGCGGCCATGACGCGCTGCATACGCTTTGTGTGATAGACGTCGCGGGAATGGCCTCGGTCGCGAGACCAGAGGCGAACGGTACGATCCCATGAGGCGGAAACGAGTTCCTGGCCGGTGGGGGAGAACTCGACGTCCATGACGGCGGCGACGTGGTCCTTGAGGACGTTGAGGGCGCGGTCGAAGCGGCGCATGTCGAAGAGGTAGATGTTATGATCCTCTGACGCGGTGGCGAGGTTGAAGGCCTCCATGGGGGACCAGGCGACGCGGTTGGAGGCGAAGTTGAGAACGGTTTTGAAGACAGGCGTCGAGGTGCGCAGATCGTATATGACGACGGAGCGGTCGGCGCCGCATGAGGCCAGAACGGACGTCTCGACGGGGCTGAAGGAGACGTCGGTGATGGAGTCGACGGCCGTCGGCCACCGAAGCGTCTCGGGCGCAGCCGAGTGACGACCGAGGTCATAAACGGATATCGAAGCCGACTGGGCAGCGGCAAAGGCATCCCTCGACCGATGATGCGACAGGCTAGAAAAGGGTCCCTCACCAAGCCAAGACGACAAAGGCTGGGAATCCGCAGCCGTCCCATACGGATCAAACAACTTGACAGAGCGATCCGTAGCGGCACACGTCAAGACCTTCGCATCGCGCGTCCAGGCAAGGCCCTTGACGACGTTGGCATGAGCCGAAGCATGCCACACGGAGGTATCCCTATCCGTCAAGTCCCAGACCTTGACTACGCCGTCGCCGCTCGCCGTCGCCAGCCTATCCGTCGCCGAGGGGTCCTTGGCAAGGGCGTACACCCCGTCCACATGGCCTCTTCCTAGCTGTCCTATCAGCGGCGCCGCGTGCATTCGCTCTAGCTTGACGGCATTGAGCGCTCTTTGGTATTCCCGTGCGCGCTCGAAGGGGTGGAGCGCTGAGTCGAGGTTTCGTGGGAGTCGTACTGCGTCGGAGCCTGCGGCTTGGTGGGATGAGATGGGTCGGCTTATTGCTTTGATCTTCATTTTGACTCGTGGAACAGTTTTTTTTTTTTTTCCTGCGCTTGTTTGTTCTCCTGCAGAGCTGTTGAGATGGTGAGTTTGTGTCGTGTCGAGCTTGAGGTTATACTCGACAGGCTCTTTTTCTCAGAGGTCGGTCACTTTGTTTTTCCGTCCGCCTGTGGCTTATCGATAATGTCATGTGCCACTAGTATGTACACTACCTACCATCTGCATCACTCTCTCCCACAAGCCCTGAACCAGATCATCCATCCCCTTTCAACGACGTCAACGTCTATTCTTCAACTACTGGTTCTCATTGGCATTAGAAGACGACATCGGAAGACGAACCCCCGCTCTTGACCGTTTCGAAAATCCAACCTACTCTTCGCAACCGCTGCTCCATCAGACGCTCAGCGCACCGCACTGACATGAGCAGATTCCCCCCATATCGAAAAAACACTCCCTCTTGAATCACCACATCGCCCTCCGTCCCGCGGCCGCTGTCGGCCAGCGCCCGCTCCGCATCGGCTCACGATGAACGGAATGGATTACGACCCCATGGTGATGGATGGGGAGCCCGAGCAGCCCCAGGTTAAGATATCAGCCGTATGCGAAACTCTCTTTCTTGAGAATGCTATATCCTGATTCCTGACAATGGTTGACTCACCTGCCGCATGCAGGCCGACAACACCCGCGTCGACTTCGAGCTCTCGCGGACGAACCTTTCATTTGCCAACTCGATCCGGCGCATCATCCAGGCCGAGGTGCCGACCATCGCCATCGACCTGGTCGAAGTAGAGACCAACAGCTCGGTTCTGGCCGACGAGTTCATCGCCCATCGGCTGGGGCTGATACCGCTCAACTCCAAGGGCGTGAATGAGCTCAACTACTCGCGGGATTGTGACTGCGAGCAGTATTGCGAGCAGTGCAGCGTTACTCTCACGTTACATGCTAAGTGCAGTGGCGATGAGATTATGAAGGTCTACGCTCGAGATCTCATCTCCGGTAGTCGCCACGCTTCGGCGGTCGGCAGTCCTGTCATCACTGATCCGGAAGGCTTGGGGTGCCTCATCGCCAAGCTGCGCAAGGATCAGGAGCTCAAGCTCACGTGCATCGCCAAGAAGGGCATCGCAAAGGAGCATGCAAAGTGGATGCCCACCTCTGCCGTTGGCTTTGAGTATGACCCGCACAATAAGCTGCATCACCTCGACATGTGGTATGAGAACAACACGGATCCAATCAAGGAGTGGTACGCATCTTGTCCTCTTTCCCTTTTTTCCTCTCCTCCTCTCTTCAGCTTTTTTTTTTTTTTTTGGTTGCATCTGACAAACAAATCCCCTTTCTACCCCCGTTCCACCGCGGTAGGCCCAAAAGCAAGTATGCCGAGTGGGAAGAGCCCCCGCAGGAAGGCGAGCCGTTCAACTACGACGCCGCCCCCGACCGCTTCTACTTCGAGGTCGAAACGTCGGGTACCATGGAGCCCGATCAGATTGTTCAAGGAGGCATTCGGGCCCTGCAGCAGAAGATCGGTGCCCTGCTGAAAGGACTTGACCCTCGAAAATACGGCGGAGACGAGGCCGACTTTGACGAACCTCGCAGCCCGGACATGAACATGGACGGAGGCACCACCCCATGGCAGGATCAGGGCACCACGACACCCTACGGCGGGAACATGACGGCGTATGGCGGAGGCAACACGGCTTACGGTGGAGGCGGTGCCACCTCATACGGCGGTGGTGCGGGGCCGTATGACAGCGAAACGTCTTACGGACAGTCGTCGTGGCAATGAGCAAGAGGTAATCGGCGTATAGATGTACGATAATTGACAGGTCAGGCTCGATATTTGATGAAGGTGGGTGCGGACTTGCTTGGTGACATTGTTTGGTCGAAAACCTCGACCTGGCTATCAATATGGTACTTGGCTGCAATACCGTGCAGCGCTTTTTGCGCCTTCTTTCCTCCTGCATCTGCGGCGTAACCAAGTTCGCACATCCGTCTATGAAAAACAAAGGAACGCCCTGGTAAGTTCAAAGTTGCTTTTCGTCGGTCAAGTCGGTGATTCGTCTATAAGCATTGCGGTGCATTTCCAGGAAAACAAAGGTACAGATGGTTTGCCTGGCGGGACGTCAGCCGAGTTGAAGTAGGTTTAGAGTAAAAAACGGGGGGGGAGGAGAAGGTAAGGGAAGCGGCAGAACAGCCTGACTCACGGCCCGAGTCGAAGGAAGCTGGGCAACCAGCCCTTGAACATCCAGCGGAAACCGTCGGTCTTGTAGATGTCACCGACGAGGCGAAAGATGCCCTGATCCTGCGACGAGGACATGACTCGTGTCTTGATGACGTCGATAGGGCTCGTTGCCGTGGCGGCGGCCAGGCCGGCGAGGAAGGAGGCCGACAAGTGAGTGGAAAGGGTGTCGGCCATAGGGGTGTATCGGATGAGAAGACGCTTAAAGGCGTCGTAGGTGGCGAGCTGGCCGGCGGTCATGACGGCGGCTCGGCAGCTGTTCGGAAGCCATCCTCGGAAGCAGGCGGCGGGCCCCTCTTGACCAACCATGCGAACAAGGCCGTCGACGGCGTTTCGGTAGTTTCTGCGCTGGCGGGGCGGCAAGGCGGCGTCATGTTGCATGCGAACGTTGAGAACGTCGGCGAAATTTCCCGCCACGCCTCCTAGGAAGCCCGAGGTGACGGCCATGGCGGTGAGAGCGGGAAAGGAGGGCGGCTGCCGACGACGTCGCTGGTAACGCGTCTTCATCTCCTCGTAGAGACCGAAGCGGACCGTCGAGTAGGTCAGCTGCCGAAGGAGCGAGGCTGAGATGCCGCTGTAGAGGCCTGCGAGACCGTCGTCGCGGGCGATGCGGACGAAGGTGCCGCTCATAGTCCGAGGCGCGTCGCCTTTACGCGTCTGCAATCGTACCTGGAATCATGGCACATGAAGGAGAGACGCAAAAAAAAAAAAAGTGAGAAAGAGAGAGAGAGAGAGACGTAATGTCAACGGGCGCGCGACGCCCCCATCACGTATTCTAGCCGAGCGGATACAGAGAGGGAGGGGGGGGGGGGGGGGGAGGG